>CM071931.1:62299872-62430399 GCA_016081115.2 Rehmannia glutinosa | reverse complement strand
GTTATATTACAGATTCAGACTATGTCGATGTAGAGTCGATATGGAAGAGTACTTCGCATATGTCAAATGCTTGGAAATAAAGTTCAATAGCTACATTCACAAATTGCTGCATTACATAGTTGCGGGCAAACAAGTAGCCCAAGTCTTGCTTGATGAGACAATTGTATCGCGAAGCGAAGAAAATAAATTCAATTATGTGTGATAAATACAAGGCACCGCAATCATCAAACCATGCAGCAAAATTAAGAACAAAGCACACGGCGTCGTGATACCACTCTGGCAAGAGACCAGCGTTGGTGCAGGATATCACTCTTTGGAATACATTCCCAATCAAGTGTTGCTTAATATATATCTACAAAACTATTATGTGAATTGGAAAGATTTGAAGAACTCAAGCATGAATTAGAGTTAATTGAAAATGGTGCTGACACTGAAGACTCAAGTAAAAGAGATGGAACATGAAAAGATGGAAAAAGAGCGGAGCTCTTGAAATGTTTAAAGGAATCACCATATATCGAAAGTCACCGCACCGAAAGAATAATACCGAAAGTACCCACGAAAAGAGAGAAGAGTTGAATCAGCCAAGGCGTTGCCGAAATATTTATGAGCAAGTGACAAAAACGCAAACTTCATTTCTACTAAGCGGGAATGTTTTTGGGAACGACGTCAAAGATAATTATGATGTGTACAAACAAAAGTCGCATACTAAGCTTATGATTGATATAAATGTTGCCGCATTAAATGCGAGAAATTAAAATGTTAATCGGGCGTGCAAAACTGAGCCGCTAATCTTGATCTGGCCTCAAAACCGTCCGCACGCCCTTTTCATAACCCATACATATACCATTTTCGCCCGTTTTTCTTCTCATTTTACACAAACTGCTCATCTCTCAATAGCAAAGAAAGAAATTTTTCTCTCGAAACCCCTTGCTGCATTTTCAAAGACATTTTCAAAGTTTCATTCAAGAAAGCTTCAAGAAATGGCATCTACATACGATTTTGTCAAGTTGGGAAAATAAATCCACACTGTCCTACCTGTGATTTTTGAAGGAATGATTAAATAGGGGTTCGACGAAACTCTTTGTGAAGAAAATAATTTAAAAATTGGAGAAGTCCGGGTCGAAACCCTTTCTCACAATGGAGTTTCAAATGACTCATACGGGGAGGAGGTCCTACGCCCATGTGAACGCCGGTTCACGACGAGGGCACAAGTCGCCTGCTCACGGAAAGAACTACAATCACTCGCCAGGATTTGGCGTAACACTATTTGCCTACCTACGCAAGGAGTGCCGGAGATCTAGCGAGGTTGACGAAAACCTGGTCGCCAGAAGGAAGGCCAAACCTGGACTATGTCACAGTTGCTCATGGCTACACAAATGAGAGTTAAGTCGCCGGCGAAGATTACTACAAGTTGGCCGGACATTGCTGCAGTCATGTGTAGACATCAAATTTAAGCTTTAATCACCATTCAAAACGGGACGTGATGGCCGCGATCATGGAGGAGGAAGCAAGCAACCGGGTCGAGTTTGTATACAAAGCAGACTCCGCCAAAATATCGGGAATAAGTCCTTCAAGAGATGGATCGCTCGAGGATCTTTGGGGTATGGTCCGTGATTGGCCGACACGGAGGTGAAAGGTGTTCTTCCGACATGGAAAGGCGTTTCCATGTTAACAAAAAGATGTTCCGATCAAATCTTCTCCGTGAGCATACGAGAGCTTTATGCCAAGAGAGAGCGGACACATGTGAGGGAATCAATCGCCCTAAAGAAACAAATCGCTCCTTCCCTCTCACAGTTAGTGGTGCCCCTACAACAGAAAAGAAGATCGCCAGCTCCCGCAGCAAGAAAAAGAAAACCGCATTCCGCCCCATGCAAATGAAATACTCGCCCTCGCAGCCGTGTTCTCCCCGCCTCCTTTAGCTCGCAATAGAGAAGAACTCGTTAATCCCTTCTCCAGCTGATTAAAAAGAAGAGGATCACACAATAAGGAAGGCAACGCTCTCAAAGACAACTACGAAGGCATTTACCTTCGACAACTGCAGAAAGTGGAACCGTATATTCCTCCGGTGAAAACCAAAAGAAGAAGAATCCCAAGCGCCGAACTTGAGAAAACAAATGAGTCCGCCACTCGCCCAAAGCAGATTAAGCCGAGACTACCGGGAGAAGTAGAGTCTCCAGAGATTATAGAAAAACTACGCCACGAAAATCACAGAGGTGTTGAAGACCCATCTGTGAGACAGAATATCCGGAATGTAAGTAGCCGAGACAGCTGTACCCTCGCGATGTGGATCGCGGTTCCACCGCCCTCGATCTGACGCCGAAAGAGTTGAGCAATCGAGTATGTTGCCTTCTATTCCCGAAAAAGGAAGCGGCAACAGGAGATGATGATAGCACATGATGATGTGATGATACTATCCCCACCATATCCGCACATCCAAAATCGTCTGAATGAAACGGAAGTAAGCCGAAGTCGACAAGGAATGCCTCCAAAGACCCGAGTTTATTGAAGAAGAAGAATCGATGAATTTCTGTCAACCAAAGGGTCCAAGTAACGATGAAGAAAAACTGCATAGATATCTTGCGCTCTTCAAAGATAAGGAGGCGAGGGGAGAGATCGCGTATAAGCCAAGCTCATGAGAAAGCCAATATCCGCTCCTCTAATCGAACCATTGATCATACTCATCCACATCTTGGATATGCTTTTAGAGAGCGATGAAGATCTCGACCCCGCCACATCAAGAATTGGAGATGCAAGAAGCCATGCGGGAATCCAGATCCTACATGCGCAATGTACCGATGGAAGGCCTTGGAGAATCTTCCAAATCACAAACCGAGATTGATCCTATGGGAGGGCGCAGCTAGACAGAATCGTTGTCGCCTTAACTTACTCCCCACCACTGGGCAAGGCATTGGGAACCGGAGGTGTCTTAATGAGTCTGAGGAAGAGTGACCCACTCCAAGTCACTCAAATTGGTGGCCACAGGGGAAACTCCTCCTAGGTCCCAAGGGTAAGTGTAAGGTTTAGAAGGGGTCAATAAACCTTACCAAATTTTGATTTAGTCCTTTTAAAAATTCGAAGTCAGACATTTCAACAGGTCCTCGTGACAACCAATTTAGTTAATCAAGAGAGTTAGTCTTCAAATGTACTAACCGAGATGTTGCTGAATAATCAAATGTTAAGTCTAAATTAACTCAACCGTGGTTTGTTTTCGCCAAGACTTAACACCCTTAAGTTTGATTAAGTAGAGATTTAGAGCTTGATTTAAGTACTTAGAGATTATCTAACGGATAGCAAATATGTCAGAAAATAAACAAATATGATGCAAGAATTAAAGTGCTAAATGTAAATGACACAATAAGATTTTTATAGAGGTTCAAGATGGGGTAATTCTTCTACCTCTTCTCCAACTCCTCGGAGGAATCCACTAGGTATTGATCAAGATACAAAGTGGTAAAAGTCCGTACATGTTTTGATCACACAACCACTTGATCCTTTGGACTCGGGCCTGAGACGCCTTGATCACTCACCGCTTCTCAGACGACTCGCCTTCTTCACAGGCGCAATGGCCGCTTTACACATGTACCACTTGCTCAAGCTCTTTGATTTGATCACGCCCTCCAAAAGCTCAAGACTTGGTTCGACTAACCTTCCTACAATCCTTCGAGGAATGTAGACCCCTTTGATTTTTCGCACTTCTCTTCAACTCGATTGAAGTTATCTTTCCTTCACAGAGTGAGTGTTGGATTGATGTTCTTCGTAGTGTAGGCTTGAGGATTGAGCGCTTTAATAACTTGAGAATATTTCAGGTTTACGCTTCTAATAATTGCTTGAATGTTTTTGGTTCTCACTACTTTTTTTTCGTGAGTCATTATCACTTTTTATAGTGATCTTTCAAAAATCGCCTGAAGAGATAGCTTATTTTTGAAAGTCACTTGCAATGTTGGTTTGTCTTGTTGCAATTCTGAATTGCCATTTCTCGTATGAATTGTTCTTCACCTTTTCGTAGTTCGACACCTGTAGTGCTTCCCATTGGTTATTCCTTTGCACGCTTCCTCGGGGACCGAGCACTTCGAGAAAGGTAGTATGAGATATTACTTGCTTTAGGTAATTCTCTTGATTTCTCGGCAAACGGATCTTTTTCAGCTTATCTCGACTGACCGCATTTCCTTGCTTCCCTGTGACTTAGAGTCACCTTCCAATCATCGGATGACTCTTTCCGTCACTAACTTGAGACTTGGCTTTTCAGTCGACTTGACCGATACTCCACTCACCGATCTCACCGCTTCCTTCAAAAGAGAGTTCCCGTCTTCACTCTTCTTTTTGCCATACTCACTGCCTCGCAGCAATGAGTCTTCCTTCTAGTCTCCATTGTCTTCTCAGCATGTTTGGGCATAGCCGACTTAACTCAAATACTTGACCAGCCCTATTTATTACAATGCAGCTTTACAACAAAAATGGGGTGCCAACTTCCTATTCTAAGTTTTACATGGCATTCATCAAAATCTAAACAATAAATTTCCCAACAATTTCCCCTTTTGATGATGCCAAAACTTAAACCATTCAAAAATGTAAATAGCAAAGATACATACAGATAGTGTATTCACATAATGTATGCGAATCAATCCTTTTATTGATCATAACATTCTTGTTCTTTTACACAATCACATAAAGGTGTATCGAGCAAACATTTGTCTACACAAAAAAATAAAGAATTTATAGCTTTATTGCGTAAGACTTACATAGTATGTATTTACATAAAAAATACATGAAGGGGGTGGACAAAGAACACTTCATCTCCTTCATTGCCGTTTCCTTCTTTCATCTTGTTCAACATCTTCCTCGCTTCTTCTTCTTTTTCTCATCATCACCGCCTTCTTCTTTCTCTTTCATATGCCTTCCTCGGCAGCCTTCATCTCTTTCTTAATCTCTTGTTTCCTCCCATAGCTGAGTTTGTCTCTTTGTTTTCTTCTTCTATTCTTTTCAAGATACTCAAGATTACTTTTAGCCACTTGCAAATTTGCTACTTGGTCAAGATTTCACCCAAATCCCTCCTTTCTTTGCGGATCTACGATTCACTTTTTGCCGGCAGAGCCTCAGGTCTCGAAACCTCTTCCTCCACCATCGCTTCTTCCTCTACCTACTGGCGTGTATTGACGCAAGTCTTCTTCTTTTCCACCGAGCGAGTGGCTGAGTGACCAAGCAGAGCGACCGCCGCAAATTTGTCCGTCGTCAGCCTTCTTCACATAACGTGAGACCCTTTTCCCAGACAAGTCCTGCTTGAGCCATAGACATATTTGCAAAGTATCCTTCGGGGATGCATAGCTTAAATTCATCAACCGATCGCGGCTCGTCCCGACATCCGAGATGGCATAAGTGTTCTCGCTTCACCGGAATGCCTCCATGTTGTTTCAAGATGTTCATAACTCGGCATCCATTCTTCCTTCCACTTCTTCCATCCCCGCTTCAATTGTCTTTCTCTTTTCAAATGCATGATATAGCAGAGTGTTGGAGTGGCAGAGTCACTGAGTTTGTCATTGAGCATATCACCAGATAATACCTTATTGGGGGTTTGTGCGATCATCAAGGTCACATCTTTCGATCCTTCCCTCAACGGACTTTCCTTTCTTTTGTTTCAACACTTCCTCACTGCCTTTTCCTTCGCAAACAGATCCTCTTTTTCACTTCAGATCTCTTCTATGCTTTTAAGGCGTATTCCTCTTCCCCCCGCTTTCGCATCATCAAAGGAGAGAGGAACGCCTGAAACATACTGCAAGGTGAAATCGAGCTCGGCCGATAGTAGAGTTCTATCTCGAGTCCCCACAAGTGAGTATGCGGACGAAATTCAGAGCGAGTAGCATTGACTCACAAATTAGTTTATTTCAAATGCATGAGAAGGCTGAATTTTTTGTCCATATTTTCTTCCGCACGCCGGAGATCACTTTATTTTTGCTCACGCAGCAGCCTTTATCTCGGCAGCAGAGCTTCATGCATATGCTCAATGTGTTCTTCAATTTCGCTTTTGCATCAAGATTCTCACTTCCATACCATACAGGTTGAACAATGTCCTCGAAGTATCTAACTTGTTCCACACGCATTGCTTGGTCAGCCGGTTTGCCACCATTCCCTTATCCCGACCGGCATGCCTCTTCGCGCCAGAAGCAGTGCCGCATCTCGTTGTCCAATAAGCATGTCCATAGAGGCCTCGTGCCTTCCATCCGCTCAATTTCAACAAATAATGCCTTGAACACTTCCCGAACTTCACTGTTTCTTCCGTTGATCTGATGGCCACGAGCCCAAAGTCATAGTCACCGAACGATGGTACCGACGAAATGACAGGAGCTGGTCTCCTAGGAAGCGTGCGAGCTCGTTTCTTCGACTTTCATGGAGGTCGGGCACTTCCAAGGAGAAAGGAAATGATTCTACAAAAAGGAATCATCACGCCAACCGGGATTTGTTCAATGATGAGAGGTGCACGTGAAGTTCCTTTTGAGTCGAACCTCCGCCGCAGCTTGAGGAGCCCGTGTGCAGTGACTCTATTTCAGCGGGTCTTTAGTGAAGTGGACCCAGCCTTTGTCCGAGCTCACTGCCTCAACAGCTTCGTTGGTCTCACCGTTTCTCCACCGATTGAGTGGACTCGGTCTCTACTTATCGGCACGCCATCTGATGATGATGAGATTTCCATTGGCTCTCATCAAAATTGAAAGTTTGACGAAAGTAGTCTTGAGATCAAACTTGCTCGGAACATCCTCACCGAAGTCTTTGATCTTTTCACGGGGATGACTCAGCCTTCTTCGCCGCTTCCGATCCTGCAAAGGTTACATCAGATTATCCTGGGAGTCATGAAGCGCGCTTATCTCCTTTTTCGATGGATCAATGATAGCAGAGGGATGTTCTCTACTTCATTTTTCTTTACCCCGGGAAGTCAACCTCCCGTGGCCTTCATTACCTCCCCTGCAGCCTCGATCGCAGCCGAGGCTCGACCTCCCTTTCGGCAAAGGTCACTGCCTTAGTGGTCTTCAGGTGGCATCCATTGAGTCTCAACCCCATGGATTGCACTTTCATCGCCTGCAGTGTTAACTCCTGTGGTCGTTCTTCCTCAGGCCTCGATCGCATCAAAGCCGCCATTAGCCTTCAGAGCAGCTGCACCTCACCGAGATAGTTTAACTATTTGAGCTTCGCTGATGGCAACTTGTCGCTCGCTTTGCTTGTACTTTCTCCACTTCACCTCCTAGATTCATTGTGGAGTCATCCGCAAAGATTCTCCGACCTTGCCGCAGCCGAGGAGTTTCCCTCACCAAGCTCACCACCGAGCGACTTGAATGGGGTCACTGCCTCCAAACTCCCTACTGCTTTACCGAGTGTTCACTGGGCAGGGGTGGTAAGACACCTTCGTTAGGGTTGGCTCAACTAGGGTCCCCACTAACCCGCCATTGCCATTTCCCTAATTCCTTCTTCCGAGTGAGTCCGGGAAGTGGCAAACAACAACGGCGATTTGTCAACCACTCCCATTGATCAATTTCACCGTGGTTCGAGGACTCTCCCTGGTCCCTCCATCATGCTCTTCTCATGAAGAATTTTGATTCATGCATTGCTTGCCGCATTTGCAACTCTTCCGGGCAGCAAAGAGGTCCGTGATCCTCATCACTTTCTCGATAGAATATCGAAGTGAGAATGTGTATGTTCTCATGGTTCCAAAGTGAGAGGGCAGACATCGTCTTCTCTTGCCTCTCGCTTCTTCTACTTCTCGCCGCTTCCTTCTCCTTATCCTCAAGATCCGCAGATATCCGTGCGCTTGTTTCATCCGGGCCGGGATCACAGAGGTCACCAAGAAAGTTCAACAGCTTCCTCTTCTTCTTCTATAAACTCCTGGCCGTTGGAACTGCTCTCGGATCGACTCAATTTCCATTTCCTCCACTCGGCAGACGATTTTGGATATCCGGCAAAGTGGGGATAGGATCATCACATCACTATCGCTCTATCACCTTCTTTCTTTGGTCTCTGCCAAGGCTGATCACAACTATTTTTCGCTTTCTCATTGACGCTTTCTTCACAGACTTATTTCATCAATTACATTCTGGGACTTTAATGTCAGGAGCCGTATTTGTTCCACCGGGTCGACTACCGTTTTCAAGCTCGGACGCTTGATGATTCTTCGCCGCTTCTTAGTTTGTACCGTAGGGACTTCACCCAGAGAGAGTTTTCTGAGTTCAAGCGGGGGCCAGGCCGTGTCTTCTTCGAGGAGTCGCCGTCTCGCTTATCGATCTCCTTTTGACGATCCGGAGAAGATAGTTGAGAGTCCTTCGACCGATCACGCCGGGCCAAACGGCAAGGGGGCAGCGACCGCCACAGGGCAGAGCAGTTTGACTTTCTTTGCCAGTAGAGCAATTAGCTTTTCTTTAGCACCAGGGGCAGCTTTTCTTTTTGGTGGAGAGGAAACAATCAGATCTTCAGGGTCACCGATTCCCTCACTGTGTCGCCTTCTTGGCGTAGTTCTCTTCTCGTGGCGCTGAGAGGTTTGATCCGAACATCTCTCTGTTTACATGGAACGCCTTTCCATGTCTAAGAGGGACTCTTTCACCTCCATCACCCGGCCAATCACTGTGCCATATCCTAGGATCCTCCAAATGTGCCATCTTCCTTGAAGGATTTGTTCCTCACATTCTCGCATACCGTAGACAAACTCAACCCAATTTATTTTCCTTTTCTTCAATGATCGCAACATTACGATCAACTTTAAAGGATTTGGTCAAAGTCGCCAAATTTGATGTCAATACATTTGGCAACTATGTCCAACAATTTTGTGATAATCCTCCTTCAAGATCCTCTTGTTTGTGGTAAACTATTTTATTAACATAGTCGTTTTGGCTATTTCCTTCCAAGCAAAGCAACCATGTTTACATCGCCTTCGTGATTTCGATGCTCCTTCCGCTTCTAGTGAGCGTTGTTCACCAAATCCTTGGCGTGATGGTGAGCTTCTTTCCGTGAATGATGACTTTATCCCTTCATCGTGAATCTCAAAGCTCACGTAGAATCGTGCGACTCCTCCACATAGGTCATCGGATATTCCAAATCGTAAACGATTTCAACCTCTTTACATTTCCAATTTCTCAAAGAATTTTCTTCACTAGGGTGTCGCTTGACCCTCGCTTTCACCATGCCGCCGAAATCCACAAAGAGACCCGGATTTGCTTTCCTAACTTGACAAAATCATAGGTTGATGCCATCCTTCGATTTTACCGAAGAAAACTTAGAGATTGATTTGAAGATAGATAGGGTTTTGAGAAAAATTTTTTGCCTTTGCTTCCGAGAGAAAAAATGAACAGCTTTTGGTAGTGTGTGAGAGAAAACTGATTTAAATGGTTTAAGATGGTTTATGAAAGGACGTATGGGTGGTTTTTGAAATGGGATCGAAATCAACGCTTAGATTTGCACGCCGATTGAGCATTTAATGTCTCGTATTTAATGCGCAAAGATTTATATCCAATCATAAGCTTAGTGTGCAGCTTTTGCCTCAGACATCGCCATAATTATGCCGACGCTATTCTTAAAAACATTCCCGCTTAGTAAAAACGATCATTTTTGTCACTTTTGCTCATAAATGATTCAAATTTTTGCCCTCACCGGTTTAGCTCTTCTTTTTCACATTCCTTGGACTCAAATTCACCGACTTGGTATAGCTTTCTTCCGATACTACCGATTTATTTACTTAGCGATTTGTGAGTTCAACTCTTTTTCCTTTTGTTCCATTTCTTTTCTTTTGATTCTTCCCGAGTGTCACCACCAATTAACCCTAACTCATGCTTGAGTTCTTCAAATCTTGACTCACATAATGGTTTTTGTAAGATGTCACCAATTGTTTATCGCTTGAGATATATTCCAAGATGATGTCCTTCTTTTCAACATGATCTCTTATGAAGTGATATCCGACATCGATATGCTTTGTTCTTGAGTGCAACACGATTTTGAGTAATTGCACTTGCACTTGTGTTATCACACATGATTGGAATTTCTTTTTCTCAACTTCATAGTCTCTCACCGCCTCATCCATAGACTTGGGCACAACACTGCCCGCAGCCTTATGTATTCTCGTCACCAGAGGTGGCTATTGAATTTTGCTTTTTGCTAAACCAGAAATCACCTGCTTCCTAGCATTTGACATGTGCCCGAGGTGCTTTTCCGTCCACTCGCATCCAAAGATAATGTCGAGTCCGAATAGCCAATTAGTTTGAATCCACCTTCCTTGATACCATAAGCCAACTTCTTGCTTCCTTTCAAGTATCTCAGATTCTTTTTAGCCGTTGTCATATGACTTCTTTTGGAGCATTGAAATCTCGCACATACACCTACAACAAAAAGGTGATGTCCGGGCTCGCTTGCCGTGAGATAGAGCAATGATCCAATAAGTGCTCAGATCTTGTTTGATCTACAGGCTTGCCATCTCGATCCATGTCCATTTTGAATCGATGTATTCATTGGTATTTTTACAAAGACTTCTCCTCCATACCAAATTTCTTCATTAAATCTCGGGTGTATTTTGTTTGACTTATGAAGGTTCCATCCTTCATTGTTTCACTTGGAGTCCAAGGAAGAATGTCACTTCTCCCATCATGCTCATTTCAAATTTACTTTGCATGAGGTTTGAAAATTTTTCACACAAATTTTGTTTGTGGATCCAAAAATGATGTCATCCACATATATTTGAACAAACATTATACTCTTTTTTTGTCTTGAATTCTGAAAAGTGTTCTATCTACTTTTCCTTTTGTGAATCCATTCTCGCTAGAATTGTGACAAAGTATCATACCATGCTCTAGGGTGCCTGCTTCAATCCATACAAAGCTTTCTTGAGTTTGTATACCTTATCTCCAAGAGTCTTCTCGCTCAAATCCTCGGAGGTTGTTCAACATACACTTCTTCTTCCAATAAACCATTTAGAATGCACTTTTACATCCATCTCGATATACAATGAAATTCTTGTGAGCAAATAGGTAAGAAACATCCTTATAGCTTCCAATCTTGCTACAGAGCAAATGTTTCATCAAAATCTATTCCTTCTTCTTGGCAATATCCTTTGGCTACTAGTCTTGCTTTGTTTCTTACCACGTAACCTTCCTCGCTCATCTTGTTTCAACACCCATTTAGTACCAATAACATTTTGATGTGGGTCTTTGAACTAATTCCCATACTTTATTTTTTCAAACTCGATTCAAATTTTTCTTGCATAGCTTGAATCCAATGTGTGTCATCCAATGCTTGTAACACATCTTTGGGCTCTATTTATGCGAGATAAAGCATGTGAACATAGCTTGTTGAGTTCTCGATCTCGCTTGACACCTTCTCTTATATCTCCAATGACAAGTTCTCGTGGATGGTCTTTCACCATCTTACATCAAAGTTGAAGTAAGTTAGCCGGTTCAATCGCTTGTCAGCAAACCGTGTTGCTTTGATCACCTCTCTCGCACTCACTTAGCCGCAAATTTTCCAAAGATTTTATGAGACTCAACTATCTCATCTTCATCCGAGTTTATAGTTCCAGCCTTTAGTCAAAGATAGGGACTCTTCTCAGATGGTTGATGATTCAAATATCACCGACTCTTCAATGTCTTCTCTCATTTACATTCGCTCATCGAATACCACATGAATGGATTCTTCGCAACCATAGTCCTTTTGTTGAGTACTGAGGGCTTTGCTTTCACCAGTATCCCAAGAAGATACCTTCATCACGCTTTAGCATCAAGGCCTTTAGATTGTCTTTGCCATTGTTGTGATTTAAGCATTTACATCCAAATATTCTAAAATATGCAACATTTGGTTTTCTTCCACCAAATCTCATAGGAGTCTTTGTCACCGCCCTGCTTATCATACATCCTGCTTTTGAGTGTAGCAAGTCGTGTTGATTGCTTCACCAAAATCTTTTTGGTAACCCCGTCACCAACATGGTCCTTGCCGCTTTTTTGAGAGTTATGTTCTTCTTTCGCAACTCCATTCTCACCGCGGAGTCCTTGTCGCAGATAGTTCATGACCAATACCATTTTCAATACAATATCGAAGTTATTATTCCATTGACAAACTCAGCCCCCTGCCTCGATCTTATTTTGATAATGGTTTTGCTCTTCTCAAGCTTTTGAATCCTCTTCATCAACCGTGGTAGTTTCTTGAGAGTTTTTTTCTTCTTACACATGAATATTGTCCATGTATATCTTGAGTAGTCATCTACTACCACCAAGGTGTATTTCTTTCCACTTATGCTAGCCGGTTCCACCGGGCCAAATAGATCCATATGTAGCAGATGCAATATTCTTGTTGAAGATGGACATGTCTTTTCTTTGAATGAAGATTTGATTTGTTTTCCTTCCGACATGCATCACATATACTCTCCTTCTTGTATACCGAGTCCGAAGTCCTTCCACAAGATTACTTCTTGCAAGCTTGTTAATCGCTTTGAAATTCAGTGACTCACTTTTGTGCCACAAACAACTTGATTCAAATGTGTTTTTTGCTAATAGACAGTGGTGTAGCGATTGACCAATCTACTACATACATGTTCTTTTGTCCGCATCCTTGCAACACAACTTCATTCATTCAAGATCCTCGATTTGGCATATACCCATGTTGAATCCAACATTATAGCCCTTGTCACGTAGTCGATCGATGCTTAGCAAGTTGAAGTTGAGTCCTTCAACATATGCAACATCCGCGGATTTCTAATCCATTCCTCTTGATGGATCCAATGCCTTTTATTTCACCTGAGCTTCATTTCTCCAAATATGACTTTTGCTCCTTTTACTTCCTTGAATTTTGACAAATTTTTCTTGTTTCCTCGTCATATGTCCGGGAATGTACCTACTATCCATATACCAGTTCCTTGGCACTCACTGCTCCTTGAACCCGCAATCAAGGAAATTAAGTTTTTAGGTACCCATATTTGTCCTGGGTCCCGAGGGGTTAGAATTGTAAGATGATCCAACCAACTTATAGCCAAATGATTTGACTTCTCTAAGGGGTTGCCATCTATCGCCATAATCATAATTAATCTTGCAAATTGCTTCGGGGATTTTTAGTTCATACAACTGCTCTTTTGTCCCAGATGCCTCGTGTATAAGTTTTAGCAATCGCCTTCTGGGTAATTGTGGTGTCTCCGAGTGTAGTGCCTAGGTGCATATGTGTGTCCGATGAAAGTTCTTATACTTTTGGAATGGCCTTTGAGTTCTGTGCCTTTGCCATTTGGGCTTATATTCCATAAGTCTATGCCGATAGTTCACATCATTCCAATCACTTGCTTGATATTTTCTACCATTCCCATCATATGTATTTCTTTATAGATTTTCTGGGTTTTTGGTAGCTCGCTTTTTCTTTACAGAGTATTTTCTGTTTGAGTTTGCCGAGAACTCGACCAACCTCTTCTCACTGCCCTTTTTCAAATAAGACTCAACTCGGCCGCTTCCTTTTCCTTTATAACCAAGGCCATTTGCTTGTAGTTGTGCTTTGAGTGAATGTGTGTGCAACATTTAGAGTTTTGGATTTTTTGACTCTTCATTGCTTGAAGATCCTTTTTCCAAAATTACTTTTGAGTTTGACATAGCACAGAGAATTAAATCCTAAGCCTGGCGTCTTGTTTCCACATTTTCTTTGACTCATAATAAGATCATCCAATGATTTAGATGCCTTAGTGAATGAGGCAATAACATTTTTGAGGTCATTCTCCTCTTTTCTATGGCAACTATTTCTCGCTATTAACTTAGCATTTTCAAATTTTTAAACTTTCATTCTCATCGCCTATTTGACTTAGAGTACTCACCCTTAGTCACCTTGAGTTTTGCCTTGAGTAGGTCAAGTTTTCCTCATTTAGTAGTGTGTGTGAGGATTTAATGTGTTCAAAATCTTTCATCATTTTGCCTAATGAATCATAAAGATCAGGGGTGATGAAGGTGTGTGTCACAACCACTATCACTAGAATCCGAGTTTGATGAGTTGAGTGTATCTCATCTTCTTGGTCAGGTTGATCTTGTTCCTTGGCCATCAAATGATCCGGCTTCTTCTTCGTAGTCACTTGAGTAGTCACCACCGCTCCTCAATCACCGCTCTTCGACTTGGCAAAGCTTCAAAGAAGCCAAACATTGCTTTTTTCTTTTCTTTTGCCTTCTTTCTCTCAAGACTTTTCTTTCTTCTTCATTTCTCATTTGTTGACTACAGATATGGGCAATCAATGGCGAGTGACCTGGTTGTCTAAGGGCCCAAAGATAGATATTCAACCTTTGATCAGCCTCTTTCCATTCTTGATTGTCGCCCTTTGATATTCAAACTTTTTTGATGATCCTGCTTCTTCGTTGGCCTATCTTCCTTGACTTGGAGGAGCCGAGTGTCTTCTCGAAGATTCGCCTTGCTTCTTGTAGTTCTTATTGAAGAACTTGTTGAACCTTTTAACCATCGTGGCTATTTCTTCCGGATCAACGGCTTTTTGACCTCAACTTTCTCTTCCCATCTTTAACAATTAGAGCAAAATGCTTTGGGGTACAAATTGCCTCTTCCTCGTCTTTTTCTTCTCACCAAACTCGTAGGCTTTGAGGTCCGAGAATAGTTCATGGTTGGATGTCTTTGATAGGTCCATGGAATGTCTTAGTGCCATGACCTTCATTTCCCATTCACCGAAGACTTTTTAGATCTTTATACACATTTCCTTCTCGTGGTATATTCCTTTCCAAGTGCGTATAGCTCTTGGTGATTTCTCGTGAATCGAGCATCCAGCCTGATCCAGGTTTTCTCCCGAGATCATTTTGAAGTTCTCAAATTTCACGCCACCGATAATTTGTTTTCTTTGATTTTCTCCGAGCCTTCACAAATCAATGTTAGCTTGTCCTGCATTTCTTTAGCCGCTTTTGCATGATTTGACTTTATTGAATACGGCTTTGTCCAATGTTTTGTAAAGGATGTCCTTGGCTACATTGTCCAGTGTTGTATCTTTTCTCTTCATCATTTGTCCATTCAGCTTCTTGGTTTTCCAACCATAGTCGGTCTAGGGGACAACATCCTCTTCACCTTCACCGCAGCTCTCTTCTTACATACCGTGTTCACCTTTAAGATTTGCAGCCGCCCATCCTCTATCACTATCCACATCTCATCATGTAATGTCCGATAGATGAGCCCGCATACGAATTTTCCAATCATCAAATTCTTCAATTGTGAACATAGGGATGCGTGTCAAATTTGCTTCCATGATAATAAATTTTAATGATAAAGGTAGTTTTGAAAGTTTAAGTACTAAAGCGCACTTTGAAAAGTTTGGAGATCTAGTTCAAGAACTGGGGCATGAAGGCTCAATGAACCAACCGCCTCGATACAACTTGTAGGTCCTGGGGGGTGTAAGTGTAAGGTTTAGAAGGGGGGTTGAATAAACCTTACCAAATTTTTGATTTAGTCCTTTTAAAAATTCGAGTTGATACTACACACCGTGTCCTTGGTGGACACCAATTTAGTTAATCAAGAGAGTTAGTCTCTCAACGCACTAACCGAGCCGTTGATGGAATAACTCACCGTTAAGTCTAAATTAACTCAACTATGGTTTGTTTTCAAATAAGACTTAACACCCTTAAGTTTGATTAAGTAGAGATTTAGAGCTTGATTTAGTACTTAGAGATTATCTAATGGATAGCAAATATGTCACAGAAATAAACAAATATGATGCAAGAATTAAAGTGTTGAAATGTAAATGACACAATAAGATTTTTATAGAGGTTCAAGATGGGGTAATTCTTCTACTCCTCTCTTCTCCAACTCCCGGAGGAATCCACTGGTATTGATCAAGATACAAAGTGGTAAAAGTCCGTATACAAGTCTTGATCACACAAATGACTTGATCCTTTGGGACTCACCTGAGACGCCTTGATCACTCACCAAGCTTCTCGTGACGACTCCGCCTTTCTTCTTCACAGGGCACCGCTTTGCTACTACAAAATTCACTTGCTCAAGCTCTTTGATTTGATCACGAAGCCCTCCAAAAGCTCAAGACTTGGTTCGACCTTAAACCTTCCTACAATCCTTCGAGGAATGTAGACCCCTTGATTTTTCAAGAATTTTCTTCAACCGATTGAAGTTATCTTTCCTTCACAAAGAGTGTTGGATTGATGTTCTTCGTAGTGTAGGCTTGAGGATTGAGCGTTTAATAACTTGAGAATATTTCAAGTTTACAGCTTCTAATAATTGCTTGAATGTTTTGGTTCTGTTTCATCGCTTCTCGTAGTCATTCTCACCTTTTATAGTGATCTTTCAAAAATCGCTCGAAGAGATAGCTTATTTTTGAAAGTCACTTGCAGTCGTTGGCTTGTCTTGCTGCGCTCTTGGAATTGCCATTTCCTCGCATGAATTGTTATTTCACCTTTTCGTAGTTCGACACCTTGTAGTGCTTCCCATTGGTTTATTCCTTTTGCACGCTTCGGGACCGAGCACTCCGAGAAAGGTGATATGGAGATATTACTTGTTTAAGTAATTTCTTGATTTCTCGGCAACGGATCTTTTTCGCTATCTCGACTTGACCGCATTTTTTGCTTTCCTGTGACTTAGAGTCAGCCTTCCAATCATTGGATGACTCTTCTCCTGCCACTTCAACTCGAGACTTGGCTTTTCTTGAGCCGACTGACCGATACTCCACTCACCGCATCTCACCGCTTCCTTCAAGAGAGTTCCCGTCT
This sequence comes from Rehmannia glutinosa, assembly GCA_016081115.2. NCBI lineage: Eukaryota > Viridiplantae > Streptophyta > Magnoliopsida > Lamiales > Orobanchaceae > Rehmannia > Rehmannia glutinosa. Next base: position 62,413,714 of record CM071931.1, on the reverse strand, counting down.
CACTCTTCTTCTTTGCCATACTCACTGCCTCAGCAATGAGTCTTCCTTCTAGTCTCCAAATTGTCTTCTTGCATGTTTGGGCATAGTCGACTTAACTCACCTTTGACCACTTTATTTTTTACAATGCGCTTTACAACAAAAATGGGGTGCCAACTTCCTATTCTAAGTTTTACGGCATTCATCAAAAATCTAAACAATAAATTTCCTAACACCTCCACCGCAGCCTAGGTCGAGAATGCTTGCACCTGACCCCACAACGACCCTAGAGGCGGGCGGAGAAGGAAAAAAAGACAGACACAAAAGAAGTTGTCACTGACGAGTGCTCGGGATAGTTGAGACGCCTCACCAAGCGCCAACGCTTCAAGGCCAATGACGCCATCAATCAAAGAGAGGCACAGTCAGATTCCGCCTGGGAGTTAACACTGGCAATGAAAGTGCAATCCATGGAGTTGAGACTCCAAAGGGATGCCACCTCAAGACCCTAAGACAGCTTGAGTCTCTGTCAAGGGATTGTCCAAGGCCTCGCCAGCTTGAGATTGTAGGAGGTAGTGAAGGCCAATGGGAGGTTGATAAGTGCCCTTCACGACTCCCAAGACAATCCCGATGTAACATTTCGATCCGGGTGAAGATGAAGTTCGAGTCATCCCCCATTGCAAATCCAAAAGACTCACCGAGATGTTCTCCCTGCACCCAGTAAGCCCGATCTTAAGGCTACTCGCCAAACTTTCAATTTCGATGATGAGCCACCTCTACAAATCTCATCATCTTCTCGATGACGCCACCGATACAAAATGAGAGACTAGACAACTCTACAGAAACACCAATCGAGACCGATTTAAGTTGCTGAGACAATGGCTCACCAACCGGTCAATACCGTAACAAACCCCACCTGAATCACGCTCAATCACAGCGTAGGCTCCCAAAGTCGCAAGAAGATCGACACAACCGGCACCTCACGACCACGAGTTACAGCTTGAAATGTATTCCCTATGTTCGTGATGATGCTTTTGAAGAACGCCTTTCTCACTGAAATACCGCTTCTTGATGACGAATTAGCTAGAGATCAACAATGTTTCCATAGACCGATCTAGTTCTTCCCTACGATACCATCGTTTCTAGCAGATTTCGACTTTGACGCGCTTGGCCTCCGTGATGAGACTGAGGTGACAAAATGGGTTGAGAAGTCTTCAAGGTGATCTTGCGTAAATAGAGAAGATGGAAAGGCACCGCACTTCCCTCGACATGAGGCGATAACGAGATGCTAATCTTACTACCGATCGCGCGGATAGTAGTCGATCCTGAATGGTGGCAATGCAGAAGAAACAACGCGTGTGGAACAAGTTCGATACTTCAAAGCATTGTACAAATAAGATGCCGATCCGAGGCCGATAACGCCGATATGAAGAGAAGAATGCAAGAAAACATTGATAGAATGCATGACTCTCATACCACGGAAATGGAATCGCCGCACGAATTTCATCGAAAAAACTTCGCTGGAAGAAAACATGAATACAAAATTCAGCCTTCTTATGGCTGAAATGAAGTTGGTGACAAACTTAATCGAAGCCACCCGCCGTAATTTCGAAAAGATACCCGCAGCCAGTAATCCAAGCGTAATCCCTATCAAGCGCCTAGATTTCATGCTTGCCGGCATGTTTCAGGGTTCCTTCTCCTTTGATGATGCCAAAAAGGGGTAAGAGGAATACCTAAAGACATTGAAAGAATCTGCAATGAGAATAAGGACGCACCAGAAAGACAAAGACACCAAGAACAGAGAATAGAAAAGAAGGGAAAAATCGTTGAGGGGGAAGGTTTGAAAGACATGCCTTTAATGGTTGCTAGAACCCCTCAACAAGACTTGTCACGCCGACATAATCAAGAAACTTCCAAAGATTCGCCGCCCAACACCGCCGTGCCTATGTCCGAGAAGAGGAAAATAAGTAGGCAGAGATGACTGAGATTGAAAGAAAATTGATGCCCGTACGATGGACATACATAAACAATATGGAGGCATTCCTACAGAAGAGACACTCGATGCCATTCGACGTTGGAACCGAGCCGAGATCTCGTTGATGAATTCAAGACGCCGCATCCGAGGGATACTGAGAACATGACCATGGCCTAAACCTGGGACTTGTATTGGGAAAAAGGCCCCTGCTATGCGAAGAGCCGACAGACAGACATCGCGCCGCTTCCACAAGAAGGCCCCAAGACAATACACACCCGAGGAAGAGGAAGAAGAAAGGAGGAAGAGGTTTCACTCCTGACCTCTACCCAAAAATATAGAATACATAGATCCAAAGAAAGAAAGGGATCCGTTGGGTTGGGTTTGACGAAGAGCCAACTTGCAAGTGGCCAAGAATAATGTTAAGTATGTAAAGAGAATCAAGAAGAAAATAAAAGACAAACTCAAAAAGGAAGAAAGACAAGAAAGAAAAAGAAGAGATGAAGTCATAAAAGCATATGAGAAAAAGAAAGCAAACAAGAAGAGAAAAAGGTCAAGAAGACAGAGAGTCGATGAAGAAAGAAGGAGGTAGTAAGGAGATGAAGTGTTGATGTCCACCCTTCATGTAATTTACTATTGTAAATGCATAAGATGTAAAACAGACATTGAATAAGAAATCAGAATTTCTCTATTTTTTTTATGCGTAGACATAGATGTTTGCTCGATACACTTTGTAAACAAATGTAAAAGGACATCAATGTTATGATCAATAAAAAGATTGATTATACGCATACATTCTCTCATCGCACTATCTCAGATGTATCTCCTCGATATTTACATTTTGTATGTATGCTTTTTAAGTTTTGCATCATCAAAAAGGGGGAAATTGTTGGGAAATTTATTTTTAGATTTTGATGAATGTCATGTAAAACTTAGACTAGAAAGTTGGCACCCCATTTTCTTTGTAATTTGCATTGTAATAGATAGGCCGCTTCGAGCCGAGTCAAGTCACCTATGCCTAATTATGCAAGAAGTCAACGAGACTGAATGAAGACTCATGTGATGCAAACAGTATGGCAAGGAAGAGAAGACAGAACTCGATCAAGAAGTATCACCGAGATGCATTGTGAAGTGTCACCAAGTGAACCCAAGATAGCCAAGTCTTCAAGTCAAGAATGTATTTAGTCATCCACGATTGGAAGTCGACTCAAGTCATCCGGGAAGTTAAGGAACCGCAAAGTCAAGACAATCCTAAAAGGATCCGCGGTACGTAAGTCAAGAAAGTTACTTAAACAAGTAATATTTCCATATCGCTTTCTTAAAGTGCTCAAACTTAAGCTGCAAAAGAATAAAAACCAATAGAAAGATCGCACCGTGTCGTAACTCAAAAGTCAAGGCTCATTCAATACGAGGAAATGTCAATTTCATTTCAAGGACTACAACAAGACAAGCCAATGACCACAAGTGTCCTTTTGAAAATTAGCCTATCTCTTCAACGGCATTTTCAAAAGAACACTATAAAAGGCCGAGGAATCAATTTGAGAAGGGTCACTTGACACCCGCTTCTACTTAACATTCAAGCTATCATTTGAGTCAGAATCCTACAAAAATATTCTCAAGTCATTCAAGCTTAATCCTCGTGCCGTAACTCCTCGAAATCAATCCAACACTTACCTCGTGAAGGAAAGACGACTTCAATCAAGAGGAAATATTTGAAGAATCAAGGGGGTCTACATTCCATAGAGATTGTAGAAAGGTTCAAGGTCGAACTGGCCTTAAGTTCTTGGAGGGCTTCGTGATCAAATCCAAGAAACTTGAGCAAGTGAGTCAGTAGTAGCAGTGCGCAAAACCCCTGTGAAGAAGTTTAGCCTGGGACGAGAAGCCACCTGTGTGACCAAGGCATCTCCAGATCGAGTCCCAAATGATCAAGTCACCGTGTGATCAAGACTTGCATCCGGACTCGATAACCACTTTGTACTGATCAATACTTAGTGGATTCCTCCAGGAGTCGAGAAGAGAGAATTGAAGAATTACCCCATCTTCGAACCTCTATAAAATTTATCAGTGTCATTTAAATTTCAAAGACTTCAATTTTGCATATTATCTTATACCTGATAAATTTGCTATCCAATTGACATTTAACAAAGTGCTAAAACCAAGTGTTAAAACAAACTTAAACCAAATTCAAGGGTGTTAAGTCTTCCAATAAAACATGTCACAATGAAAGCTTTTTGGATTGCAAATTGAGTTATTCTATCAACAAATCAGTCGAGTCTTGAGTGGCTAACTCTGCTTTAACTAACTTAGCTGCCCATCAAGACTTAGCTGTGAAGAATTAACTCAACTATTTTAAAATGACTAAATCGAAAAGTTGGTAAGGTTTATTCAACCCCCCTTCTAAACCTTACACTCACACCCCTTGGGACCTACAGAAAGTTTTTGGTCCGGACATTGTCAAAAGAACAGTTGAAGCCGTAGAGAAGATTAGAGAAAGAATCAAGGTGGCGCAGGATCGATAAAAGTCTTATGCTGATCCAAAAAGGAAAGAGTTACAATTTGTGGTAGGCGAGAAAGTTTTTCTGAGAGTATCGCCGACGAAAGGAATTTTTAGATTTGGTAAGAGAGGGAAGCTCAATCTGAGATATGTTGGACCGTATGAGGTTTTGGAACGAGTGGGAAGAGTAGCATATAGATTGGCTTTGCCGCCAGCAATGTTGGGAATACACAATGTTTTTCACATGTCCATGTTACGGAGGTACATGCCAGATCCGAGTCATGTTGTTATTTATGAGACCATAGAATTAGATAGACAATTGTCATACGAGGAGAAACCAATGGCACTACTAGATCGAAAGATGCACAAGTTAAGAAATCGAGACGTTGAGTTAATCAAAGTACAATGGAATTGACATAACCAAGAAGAGGCTACTTGGGAACGTAAGAATGATATCTTAAAGATCACATCCGTGAGGTTCAAGCCCTTTGTTAGGTACGTTTAATTTCGAGGAAGAAATTTATTTTTATGGGGATAATGTAATGCCTGGAATTTATTTATGGCTTTTATTAAGAATTGTGATTTTTAGATTTTAGTTAGTTTTTATTTAGGCTATATAATAAAATCCAAGCACAATTTTCCACCAATGTTTATTTATCCAAGTTCAAATGTTAAGTCCGTGCCCATTCCAATGTCTATTACCCAAGCCCAACCGGGCCTAGCCCATTCACAAATTCTACTCCAAGTAGATTTCAAAATATTACGATATACACGAGTTCAATTTTTTTCAATATGTCAAAATTCATCTTTCGTAGTTTATTAGATTAAGAATTTAACCGATATAGATCATTCACTTTTCTTAGAATAATACTTTAACTTTTATTAAACCTATAAATACAAACCCACAACCCTAATTATATTTCATACACGATCAAGAGTTCTCGCTACTTTCATTCCCGCTAAGGTAAAGCCTTTTCCTTTCGCCATCTTCTATAACGCCAATCCGAGCTAGACTACCAAAGCCCCTAAACGCAAACGCCACGAACCACCCCAAATTAGTCCCAAAACCAGGAATCACTTCCCAAACCCAAAACACAATCCAACCAAGCCGCAGTCGTAAGCCTTACCCCCGACGCCATCACCGGAGTACCAAAGTCGTAACCCATCGAACACCCAAACCCGACATTACCGGAAATCCAATTCGTTGTTGCCCAAAGACCAAACCTATTAACTTGCCAAAAAGTCTCCTGACAAAAAATCGACTACTCATCCAAAGCCATCGGGAATTGCCGCAGTCGCACCACCCGTGGTCGCCGATGTTTGTGAATGTGAGGTTTAGAAAAAAGAAAAAAACAGAAATAGAGAGGAGAGAGCGAGATGGGCGAACGTTAGTTGGGGGGGTTGATTTGAGTTCAATATGGAGATTATTCTTGAGGGAGAAATTGATTTTAGGAGAAGAAAAGAAAAGAAAAAAAGAGAGAGAGAGAGAGAGAGAGAGAGAGAGAGAGAGAGAGAGAGAGAGAGAGAGAGAGAGAGAGAGAGAGAGGTGTTGCCTGGTTCGAATGAACAGAAAGAAAGAAAAGAGAAAGAAGAAAGAGAAAATGAAGAAAGAAATAAAAAGAAAGAAGAAGTAGTGGGGCAAGTGGCGTGAATTAGGGGAACAAGAAATAGAAATAGAAAAAGAAAAAGAAAAAAAAAGAAGAGAGAGAAAGAGAGTTGGGGGGGGGGAGGTTACGTATGGGAAGAGTGGGCAAAAGGGAAGGAGGAAACTTGGGATGTGGTCCACCATAAACTATTCACAGAATTGTCCGTCAACCCCAAACCATCAAATTAGCCTCTAATTCCAATTTCTACTTTCAATTACAACTTAACCTCCAATTCTATTTTTTTATATTCTATTAAGCCCCTAAATTATGATTTTTAGATTATTATTTTTAAGTTTAAGTTTAGAATATTCGAGGTTTTGACTAGTATTATTTTCTATTGATTGGGCGATTTATCGAGCGAGGATTAGGCGCTTTTGCATCCGATACTTCTAGGCTCTACTTAATTTTCAAAGCTACGTTCAATGTGGTGGTTTATTTTCTAAACTTTATTGTCCTTGTTAAATGCTTAAATTATTTTGCATGATTGTGTAGTACGGTTGCTTTAGACACCCTCGATCCATGTCTATATCTACGGTTTTTCAAAAGATCTATGCTATGTTCTATTGGATTGTATTTGCATGCCTATGTGAGATATCCGTGTATTTAGCTTGACAATTTATACTTCATCGAGTCAGATAATTTGCTTCACCCACATAAACCAACTTTTTCGTGAAGGAGATGACGTTGGCTAAGAGCGGTGGATATGACAAGGCCTAGGAATCTATTTACGAATGTTTATTAAAAAAATGTCAAACTATTTGCTTTTTTTAAAAGTTATTAGTTTTATTTTCCAGTTCATAATTGACACAGTTAGACGATGGTTAAAGTTTTATTCATGAAATATTTTGCTTTCGCTACAATTGACTCCATTAAATTTTGTTTTAAATTATTCGTGTTCTTTTTCATCGTTAAAATTAGGTGTATGCTCGTTTATTTTATAAAAGAAATTCTAGGGCGTTACACTTTTGAAACAATTTTAGAAAATAAATAATAGAAACAATGACATTGTATTAGCTAAAACACGTTTGGAGCATGTTCGAAAAAACTTCGACGCAACTTTGAAACAATCAGTTAAACAACTGCAGATAGATGGTTAAGTTTGACATACCATTGCAAACATGAAGCATAAACATTGTTGAAAGATTTTTGCAACAACTTCGAAATAAATTAGAATTTTTTGAAACGATTGAATCTATAAGCAACATGTTTTAGCTAATTCAAATGAACAATTTTAGCAAGAATCACTAATTCTATGCAAAACAAATAGAAAATGATATTTCTTTAATTTGAAAAACGAAGAAATCAATGAAAAAAGTAACAAATAAAACACAATATATTTCAGAAGCAATTGATTTCAATGAAATAATGTCTTTTAGATCAATAGTTGTTGATTATCTTGATTTTTTTTTCTTTTGGTTTTTGCTTGGATTTCCTATGATTTTATATGATTTGTTCGTTATTATTCTTGTTGTTTTTTGCGATTTTGCTTCTTTCTTCCTTTTCGATTGTTCTTCCTCGATGTTCCAATTTATTTTCATCATATGATTGTTATGCGATTTCGCTTTAAAATTGTTTTTGAGATCTATATTGCAAAGATGAAAATGTGTTTGCCGGGGCTGCAAAAAGATGTCAGATTTTTGCATCCAGAAAAAGAGGAGAGCACATTTGCAGTCCACGAAAAACAGAGAATCGTATTTGTAGGATCTTTTCTAAAAAGTAGAGCAATTGTGTCCTTATTCCCTAAAAATTATATAGTAAGTACGAGTTTTACGTAATGTCATTTTAGTACTTGATTGTTCACAGTCCACAAATAACTAAATTCATACTAAACTCAAGGGCTCATTTTTCTTTGTTGATAGGATTGAATAAATTTTTAGGATTTGGTAAGTTATTTCATGATGATATAATATGATATATATTGTTTTTGGACTTTGGAGTGTAAGATTAAGATCAATATTTTTCGGAATTCAATTATAATCATTGTTCGACATCAATGATTGTTGGGAAATTAATTTTTAGATTTTGATGAATGCCATGTAAAACTTAGAATAGAAAGTTGGCACCCCATTTTTGTTGTAAATTGCATTGTAATAGATAGGATGGTCGAGTGAGTTGAGTCACCTATGCCAAGATATGTAAGAAATCAACCGAGACTAGAAGAAGACTCCGCTTATGAGGCAACCGAGTGTGGCAAAGAAGAGAAGACAGAACTCGATCAAGGTGCAACAGATGCAACAGTGAAGTGTCGCTTAAGTCAACTCAAGACACCTAAGTCTCAAGTTGAAGTGACAGATGAGTCATCCACGATTGGAAGTCGACTCAAGTCACCTGGGAAGTCAAGGAAATGCAAATAAGTCGAGATAATCGAAAGAGATCCGTACGTAAGTCAAGAGAATTACTTAAACAAGTAATACTTCCATATTGCCTTTTGAAGTGCTCACCCCAAAAGCGCAAAAGGAATAAACCAATAGGAAGCACTCGCACCGTGTCGAACTCCGAAAGTCAATACTCATTCATACGAGGAAATGTCAATTTCAAGGATCGCAACAAGACAAGCCAACAACCACAAAGTTGTCTTCCTTAAAATAAGCTTATCTCTTCAACGGGCGAATTTTTCGTAAGAACACTATAAAAGCGCCGAGGAATCTATTTGAGAGAGTTGGTTACCTTGACAATCGAAAAACAAACACGAACAAGAAAAGCAATATCTCAGAACTAAAATATTCTCAAATCATTCAAGTTCAATCCTCAAGCCTACACTACGAAGGAAATCAATCCAACACTTACCTCGTGAAGGAAAGACAACTTCAATCAACAAGAGGAAACATTTGAAGTATCAAGGGGTCTACACTCCACAGTAGGATTGTAGAAAGGTTCAAAGACGAACCAGCCTCAAGTTTTTGGAGGGCTTCGTGATCAAATCCAAGAAGCTTGAGCAAGTGGGTCAGTAGTGCAACGCCTATGAAGAAGCCGAGTCGCACGAGAAGCTAGCCGTGACCAAGGCATCTCCGATCGAGTCCCAAAGGATCAAGTCACCGTGGTGATCAAGATTTGCATCCGGGACTGTTAACCACTTTGTATATTGATCGATACTTAGTGGATTCCTCCAGGAGTTGGAGAAGAGAGAGAGAAGAATTACCCCATCTTCGAACCTCTATAAAAACTTATTGTGTCATTTACATTTCAAAGACTTTAATTTCTCGCACATTACTTTAATATCTCAATATAAATTTGCTATCCAATTGATTATCAACAAAGTGCTAAAACCAGCATTAAAACATATTTAACCAAAATTCAAGGTGTTAAGTCTTCCAAATAAAACATATCACAATGAGTTATGTTAGGAAAATTATTGTTTAGATTTTGATGAATGCCATGTAAAACTTATAATAGGAAGTTGGCACCCCAATTTTGTTGTAAAATGCATTATAATAAATAGAGCTAGCCAAGCCGAAGTTAAGTCACCACGCCCTAACATGCAAGAAGACAACCAAGACTAGAAGGAAGACTCGCCGCGAGACACGCGAGTATGGCAAAGAAGAGTAGACGGAACTCTATCAAGAAGTCACGAGATGTAGCCGAGTGGAGATATCCAAGTCAACTCGAGAAAAGCCAAGTCTCAAGTTGAAGTGACAAGAGTCACCCAATGATTGGAAGTCGACTCTAAGTCACCTGGGAAAGCAAAGAAATGCAAGTCGAGATAATTGTAAAAGATCCGTTGTACGTAAATCAAGAGAATTACTTAAACAAGTAATATCTCCTTATCACCTTTCTTGGAGTGCTCACCCCAGAAGCTGCAAAAGGAATGAACCAATGGGAAGCACTACACCGTGTCAAAACTCAAAAGGTGAAAGAACAATTCATACGAGGAAATGGCAATTCCAAGGATCGCAACAAGACAAGCCAACGACGTAAGTGACTTTCAAAAAATAAGCCTATCTCTTCAACGGGCAAATTTTTGAAAGATCACTATAAAAGGCCGAGGAGTTTATTTGAGAATGAGTGACACAAGTTACAGACCAACCAAACAACGCTCAAGCAATTATTAGAAAATCAAACATTCTCAATCCTCAAGCCTACACTACGGGGTTAAGAACATCAATCCAACACTCACCCGTGAAGGAAAGATAACTTCAATCAGCTGAAGAGGAAAATACTCAAAAATCAAGGGGTCTACATTCCACGAAGGATTATAGGAAGGTTCAAGGTCGAACCAAGTCTTAAGCTTTTTGGAGGGCTTCGATCAAATCCAAAGAGCTTGAGCAAGTGAGTCAGAGTAGCAAGGCAACCGCCTGCGAAGAAGTTGAGTCGCACGAGAAGCCACCGAGTGATCAAGGCGCTCCGATCGAGTCCCAAAGGATCAAGTCACCGTGATCAAGACTTGTATCCGGACTGTACCACTTTGTATACCGATCAATACCTAGTGGATTCCTCCAGAGTTGGAGAAGAGAGGAGAGAAGAATTACCCCATCTTCGAACCTCTATAAAAATTTCATCATTGTGTCATTTACATTTCAAAGACTTTAATTCCCGTATCTTAACCGTTTAAATCACGATAAATTTGCTATCCACTTGATAATTTCTAAGTACTAAACCAAGATTAAATCCTTGCTTAATCAAACTTAAGGGTGTTAAGTCTTCCAATAAAACAAACCACAACTGAGTTAATTTAGACTTAACAAAATTGAAGTTATTCCTTCAATGTACTCGCTGAGTCTCGTGAGAGACTAACTCTACTGACATCTAAATCACTGTCCCACCAAGGACACAAATGTGTAGTATCAACTCTGAATTTTTAAAAGGACTAAATCGAAAATTTGCAAGGTTTATTCAACCCCCTTCTAAACCTTACACTTACACCCCTTGGGACCTACAAGTGGTATCGTGAGCGGCTGGTTCATTGAACCCGCCGCACCGGTTATCGAACTAGATCTCCAAACTTTTCAAAGTCTGCTTTAGTACTTAAACTCTCAAAACTCTTTCTATCATTAAAAGTTATTATCATGGAAGCAAATTTGACACGCATCCCTATGTTTACAATTGAAGAATTTGATGATTGAAAATTGTATGCAGTGCTCATCTATCAAAGATTACATGATGAGATGTGGATAGTGATAGAAGATGGGCCACTCGCAAATCTTAAAGGTGAACACAACGTAAGAAGAGTCGCACCAAGGAGAAGAGGATGTTGTTCCTGCATCACCATGGTTGAAAACCAAGAACCGAGTGGACAAATGATGACAAAAAAGATACAACCCGGACAATGTAGCCAAGGACATCCTTTACAAAACCTTGACAAAGCCATGTTCAATAAAGTCAAATCATGCAAAACGGCTAAAGAAATCGGGATTAAGCTAACATTGATTTGTGAAGGCTCGTGAGCAAATCAAAGAAAACAAATTATCAAAACGGTCAGTACGTAAATTTGAGAACTTCAAAATGATCTCAGGAGAAAACCTGGATCAACTGGATGCTCGATTCACGTAAAATCACCAACGAGTTATCTCGCACTTGGAAAGGAATATACACGTATGAAATGTGTATGAAGATCCTAAAAAGTCTTCCAAATTAATGGGAAATGAAGGTCATGGCACCGAGACATTCCATGGACCTATCAAAGACATCCAACCATGAATTATTCTCGCACCTCAAAGCCTACGAGTTTGAGCCGAGAAGAAAAGACCAGAAGAGACAAATGCACTCCAAAACAAATGCTTTCTAATTGTTAAAGATGGGAAGAGAGTCGAGGTCAAAGAAGTCATTGATCCGTAAGAAATAGCCCCGATGGTCAAAAGATTCAACAAGTTCTTCAATAAGAACTACAAGAGAGGAAAGGACGAATCTTCCGTAAGACACTCACCTCCCTCCAAATCAAGGGAAGATAGGCCAACCAAGAGAACAGATCATCAAAAAGTTGAGTATCAAAGGGTCGATAATCCAAGAATGGAAAGAGTCGATCAAAAGGCCAATATCTATGCTGAAATCAGACAACCAGGTCACTATGCCATTGATCGCTCATATCCTCGTAGTTAACAAATACAAGAATGAAGAAGAAAGGAAGGTCTTCGTGAGAAAAGAAGACAAGAAAAGAAAAAGGCAATGATGGTCATTCAGAGATCACGAATAAACAAACCAAGTCAAGAGAGACAAATGATTCGAGAGCAAAGAAGCCGACTACTCAAGTGACTCAAGAAGAAGCCCTATCCGCTTGATGGCCAAGGAACAAGATCAACTCGACCAAGAAGATGAGGTACACTCTAACTCATCAAACTCGTACTCTAGTGATAGTGATCGTGACACACACTTCATCACCCACTCGATCTTTATGATTCATTAGGAAAATGATGAAAGATTTTGAACACATTAAATCCTCACACACACTATTAAATGAGGAAAACAAATTTACTCAAGAGTCAAAACTCAAAGTCGACTAAGAGCTAAGTACTCTAAGTCAAATAGCCGATGAGAAATGAAAATTTAAAGGCCGAGAATGCTAAATTAATAGCAGAAATTGCCGCTATAGAGAAGAGGGAGAATGACCTCAAAAATGTTATTACCTCATTCACTAAGGCATCTAAATCATTGATGATCTTATTATGAGTCAAAGAGAATGTGGAGACAAGACAAAGCTAGATTTAATTCCTCCGTGCTATGTCAAACCTCAAAAGTAATTTTGGAAAAAGGATCTTCAAGCCATGAAGAGTCCGAAAAATCCAAAACTCTAAATGTTGCACACACATTCACTCCAAAGCACCATAACAAGCAAACTCGCCTTGGTTATAAAGGAAAAGGAAAACAAACAGTTGAGTGCCAAAGGACAACATTGAGAAGAGATTCACCAGTTCCTCAAAGAAACTCCAAACAAAAATACTCAGAAAAAGAAGGTTAGAGCTACCAAAACCCTTAAAATCCATAAAAGAAATACATATGATGGGAATGGTAGAAAATATCCAAGCCAAGCCGATTGAATAATGTAAACTATTAAAGATAGACTTATGGAATATAAGCCCAAATGGCAAAGGCCTAGAACTCAAGAAAGGCCATTCCAAAAGTATAAGAGCTTTCATCAAGACACATATGCACCTAGGCACTACACTCTTAGACACCACAATTACCTAAAGAAGGCGATTGCTAAAAATTATACACAGTGCATACAGACAAAAGAGACAAACAGTATGAACCTGTAATCCCCAAGCAATTTGCCAGGATTAATTATGATTATGGAATCGATAGATGGCAACCCCTTAGAGTCAAATCATTTGGCTATAAGTTGGTTGATCATCTTACAATTTAACTCCCTCAGACCCGCATAAGTATGGGTACCTAAAACTTAATTTCTTGATTGCAGTGTCAAGGAACAAAAAGCAAGGAACCTGGTACACGGATAGTGGTCGCCTGCATACATGACAGAAACAAGAAAAATCAAAAAATTCAAGGAAGTAAAAGGAGCAAAAGTCATATTTGGAGGAAATGAAGCTCCCCGGTGAAATAAGAGGCATTGATCCATCAAGAGGAATGGATTAGAAATCACAGACGCTGCATATGTTGAAGGACTCAACTTCAACCTCGCTAAGCATCACCAACTCGCGGACAAGGGTTACAATGTTGATTTAACACGGGTACATGCCAAATCAAGAATATTGAATCGAATGAAGTTGTGTTGCAAGGATGCGCATGTAAGAACATGTATGTCGTGATTGGTCAACAAAGAACACCCAAAGACTCCGCCTATTAGCAAAGAGCACAAATTGAATCAAGTCAGCTGTGGCACAAAAAAGTCGAGTCACCTAAATTTCAAAACGACAACAAGCTTGCAAGAAGTAATCTTGTGGAAGGACTTCCGATTCAAGATACAAGAAGGAGAGTATATGTGATGCATGTCAAGGGAAAACAAATCAAATCTTCATTCAAAGAAAAGACATGTTCATCTTCAACAAGAATATCAGATCCGCTACATACGAATCTATTTGGCCCAAAGGAACCAAACAAAGATAAGTGGAAAGAAATACACCTTGGTGGTAGTAGATGACTACTCAAGATATACATGGACAATATTCATGTGTAAGAAGAAAGAAACTCTACAAAAACTACCACAAAATTACGATGAAGAGGATTCAAAACGAGAAGAGCCAAACCATTATCAAAATAAGATCGATGCAGGAACCGAGTTTGTCAATGGAATAATAACTCAAGATTGTATTGAAAATGGTATTGGTCATGAACTATCAGCGCAAGGACTCCACAAAGAAAATGGAGTTGCAGAAAGAAGAAATGTAACACTCAAAGAAGCAAGAAGGACCATGTTAGTCAAGCAGGTTACCAAAAAGATTTTGGGTCAAGCAATCAACACAAACTTTTGCTACACTAAAAACAGATGTATGATAAATGACAACCGACAAAGACTCCCTATGAGATTTGGATCGAAGAAAACCAAATGTTGCATATTTCAGTAATATTTGATGTAAATGCTTCATCCACAACAATGGCAAAGACAATCTAAAGGCTTTTGATGCTAAAGTCGATGAAGAAGGTATCTTCAGATACTCACCAAAGCAAAGCCTACAGAGTACTCAACAAAAGGACTATGGTTGCGTAATTAATCCATTCATGTGGTATTCGATGAGCCAAATGTAAATGGAGAAGACATTGAAGAGTCACCGATAAGTCAATCATCCAACCATACGTAAGAGTCCCTATGTCAAGTCAAGCCGAATTATCAATTCGTAAGAAGATGAGATAGTCAATCTCAAAAACAAATGAAAATTTGCAACTAAGTGATCACGAGAGAGCCGACCACAAGAATACAAAATGCAAGACGATCAATCCAAATAACTTACTCCAACCTGATGTAAGATGGCCGAGAGACCATCCACCGTAACTTGTCATTGGAGATATAAGAGAAGGTGTCAAAACAAGATCCAACTCAACAAGAAGCTATGTTCACATGCTTCATCTCGCAAATAGAGCCCAAAGATGTGTTACAAGCATTGACGACACACATTGATTCAAGCTATGCAAGAAGAGTCAATCGCTTTGAAAGAAATAAAGTATGGGAATTAGTGCAAAGACCCATACATCAAAACGTTATTGGCACCAAATGGGTGTTCGTAAATAAGATGAACGAGGAAGGTTCTGTGGTAAGAAACAAAGCAAGACTAGTAGCCAAAGGATATTGCCAAGAAGAAGGAATAGATTTTGATGAAACATTTGCCCTCGTAGCAAGATTGAAGCTATAAGAATGTTTCTTGCCTATGCAGCCTCACAAGAATTTCACTGTATATCGATGGATGTAAAAAGTGCATTTCTAAATGGTTTATTGAAGAAGAAGTGTATGTTGAACAACCTCCAGGATTTGAGCGTAAGACTTTGGAGATAAGGTATACAAACTCAAGAAAGCCTTGTATGGATTGAAACAGCACCCGTGAGCATGGTATGATACCTTGTCACAATTCCTAACCGAAAATGGATTCACAAAAGGAAAAGTAGATAGAACACTTTTCTTAATTCAAGACAAAAAGAGTATACCGCTTGTTCAAATATATGTGGATGACATCATTTTTGGATCTACAAACAAAGAGTCAGGTGAAAATTTTCAAACCTCATGCAAAGTAAATTTGAAATGAGCATGATGGGAGAGCCGACATTCTTCCTTGACTCAAGTGAAACAAAATTGAAGGATGGAACCTTCATAAGTCAAACAAAATACACCAGAGATTTAATGAAGAAATTTGGTATGGAGGAGAAGTCTTCTCAGAAAATACCAATGAATACATCACCAAAATGGACATGGATGCAGATGGGAAGCCTCAGAGATCAAACAAGATACGAGCACTTATTGATCATTGCTCTATCTCACAACAAGCAGTCCAACATCACCTTTGTCAGTAGTGTATGTGCAAGATTTCAATCGCCCAAAAGAGAGCCATATGACAAAGAAATGCCTAAGAGAATATTGAGATACTTGAAAGGAAGCCAAGAAGAGGCCTATGGTATCCAAAGGAAGGTGGATTCAAGCTAATTGGCTATTCGATTCTCGACTATGCCGATGCAGAGTGGACAGAAGAGCACTTCGTGCACATGTCAAATGCTAGAAACAGTCGATTTCCTGGTTTAGCAAGAAGCAAAATTCCATAGCCACCTCACACCGAAGGCTATCACATAGTCATGGGCTTGTTGTGCCCAAGTCCTATGGATGAGACAAAGAATGAGAGACTATGAAGTTGAGGAAAAGAAATTCCAATCATGTGTGATAACACAAGTGCAATTGCAATCACTCAAAATCCTCGTGTTGCACTCAAGAACAAAGCATATTGATGTCGATATCACTTCATAAGAGATCATGTTGAAAAGAAGACATCATCGAATATATCTCAACCGATAAACAATTGGCCGACATCTTCACAAAACCATTATGTGAGTCAAGATTTGAAGAACTCAAACATGAGTTAGGGTTAATTGAGCCGAGCCGACACTGTAAGAATCAAAGAAAAGAAATGGAACACAAAAAGGGAAAAAGAGTCAAACTCACAAATCGCCTAAGTAAATTAGTCAGACGGAAAGACAACTATACCAAGTCACCAGTTATGAGTCACTAAGAGAACTCGTGAGAAGAAGAGTTAAATCAACTAAAGGATAAGTTTCGAGTCACTTATGAGCAAAGTGACAAAACGCAATGCTTTGACTAAGCGAATGTTTTTAAGGAATACGTCAAAGATAATGATGATGTGTACAGTACATAAAGCCGCACACCAAGCTTATGATTGATATAAATGTCGCCGCATTAAATACGAGACATTAAATGCTAAATAGGCGGCAAAATCTAAGCCGTTGATTTCGATCACATTTCAAAAAACCACCCGCACGCCCTTTCATAAACCATACTTAAACCATTTCCGTCCGCTTTCTCTCACACTACCAAAACCTCGCTCATTTTTCTTTCTCTCAAAAGCAAAGGCAAAAATTTTCTCAAACCCTATCTATCTTCAAATCAATCTCTAGTTTTTCTTTGATAAAATCCTCAAAAATGGCACCAACCTATGATTTTACCAAGTTAGGAAAGCAAATCCACACCGGGTCTACATCGGGATTTCACGGATGGTGAAACAGGGGTCCGACGACACCCTAGTGAAGAAAATTGCCGAAAAATTGAAACGACCGGCTAAAACCGCTTCGACGTTAGAATATCCGATGACCTATGTGGAGGAGGTCGCATAATTCTACGTGAATGCCGAGATTCACGATGAAGGAATAAAGTCATCTGCTCACTAAAGCAATGACTATCTCTCGCCAAGGATTTGGCCAACATTGCTCACTACCAATCAAGGAGCATCGTAAATTAACGAAGCCGATGTAAACTTGGCCGATGCTTGGAAAGAAATAGCCAAGCCCGACTATGCCGATAAAATAGTGTACACAAAGAAACAAGAGATCGCCAAGGAGGATTATCACAAGTCGTTGGACATAGTTGCCAAATGTATTGACATCAATTTGGCAGCTTTGACCAATCAGTCAAAGCTGCCGATCGTAATGGCCGCGATCATCGAAGAAAAGAAAATAAACTCGGCCGAGTTTGTCTACAAAGCAGACTCGCCGTAACGTAGGGAACAAATCCTTCAAGGAAGATGGCACATTTGGAGGATCCCTCAGATATGGCCTGTGATTGGCCGGCCGATGGAGGTGAAAGGAGTCCCTCTGACATGGGAAGGCATTCCATGTTAACAAGAGATGTTCAGAGCAAAACCTCTCGGCGCACAAAGAGAGCCTACGCCAAGAGAGCCGACACGAGTGAGGGGGAATCACCACCCTCAAGATACAAATTGCTTCCTCTCCACCAAAGAAGAAAGTCGCCCTGCAAACAAGAAGAAGACACGCCCCCGCAAAGAAAGAAAGTCAAACATGCTCCCCGCCCTCGCAGCAGAGTCACTCCGCCCGCAGCTCGTGTCCCCGCCCCAACAAAGCAGCGGTCGAGAAGGACTCTCAAATACCTTCTCCGATCGTCAAAAAGAGGAGATCCGATAAGCCAAGACGGCCAGCTCCTCGTAAAGGACACTGAAGACGCCCCCCCGCCCAAACTCGAAGATCCCCGTCTCAACCAAATCCTCTCCGTACAAACTAGAAGACGAAGAAGAATCATCAAGCGCTCCGAGCTTGAAAAACCGGCCGAGTCACCACTCACCGAACAAATACTTAAATCGCCAAGAAGCCGAGTCCCCGATGTAATTGATGAAACAACCAAGTCTCTCCGAGGCGATCGCAGAGGCAACTCAAGACACAAAATTAGTCCACACAAATTAAACACAAAAAGAAGTTGATAGAGCCGATAGTGATGTGATGATCCTATCTCTCCACCTTACCCAAACATCCAAAATCGTCATGAGTGGAGGAAATGGAAGTTGAGTAAATCAAGGGAACAGCCCAACGGCCCGAGTTTATAGAAGAAGAAGAGGAACTGCATAAACTTCCTCGACTAACCACTCGTGCTCCCAAAGACTAGATGAAGATAATCGCACGTTACATCCCGCAGATCTTCAAGGACAAGGAGAAGGAAAGGCAAGGGAGAGGAAGCCGAGGCACGTGAGAAGGCCAAAGATCCCGCCCTATCTCCGCACCACGTAACACACACATCCTCTCCTTGATGTCTTCCGACAGCTGATGAGGATCCGGAGAATGCACGCCACGTAAGAGTTGCAAATGCAGCAAGCATTGCACGAATCCGAATCCTTCACGAGCAAAGATTGATGGAGGGACCAGAGAGTCCTCCGTAACACACCGAAATTGATCCAATGGGAGTGGTTCAAAAATCGCCATCTGCAGTGGCTGCCACCACTTCCCACCACTGGAAGAAGGCAATAAGGGACTTGGCGATGAAACGGGATAGTGGGGACCCCAACAGCCAACCCCTATTGAAGGTGTCTTACCACCTACCCCAACTACAACATTCAATAGCAAATAATGAGTCCGGAGACGAGTGACCCCATTCCAAGTCACTCACCGGGTGCGCACCGAGGGGAAACTTCCTCCACCGCAGCGAAGGTCGAGAATGCGCAGATGACTCCACAACGAATCAAGGAGGCGAAGTGAGAAAATACAAACACAAAAGAAAACAAGTTGCCATCAACGAAGCTCGCATAGCTGAGACTGCCTCACCGAGGTGCAACCGCCTCAAGGCTAATGACGCCGCCGATGCAAATGAGGCACAGAAGGAACAACCCTGGGAGTTAACACTGGCGATGAAAGTGCAATCCATGGGGTTGAGACTCCAATGGATGCCACCACGAAGACCCTAAGACAAACGACATCGCCGAAAGGAGGTCCATGCCTCACCGCAGCTTGAGATCATGGAGGTAATGAAGGCCCACGGAGGTTGAGACTTCCCTGGGTAAAGAAGTCAAGAGAGAACATCCTCCCCGCTATCATCGACCCATCCGAAAAGGAGATAAGCGCACTTCATGATTCCCAGGATAATCCTAATGTACCTTTCCGGGATCGAAGGCGAAGAAGAAGCCGAGTCATCCCCAAAGGATGCATCCAAAAGACTCACCATGATGTTCCAAGCACGAGCAAGTCTCGATCCCAAGACTACTCAAACCTTTAATTTTGATGATGAGCCACCAATGGAAATCTCATCATCGTCCGATGACGCTTCGATAAGGCCGAGGACCGTGACTACTCAATTGGAGAAATCACCGAGACCAACGGTTGCTGAGACAACGAGGCTCAAAGCAAGTCGGGTCCACTTCACAAAAGACCCCACTGAGACAGAGTCCATCACAGCAGCTCCTCAAGCCGCAGCAGGTTCGACTCCAAGAGGAACTTCACGCGCACCGCCATCATCGAACAAATCCTACCAAGGTGGTGATGAATCCTTTATAGAATCTTTTTCCTTTTTCCCGGAGGTACCCGACTCCATGAAGAGTCGAGAACGAACGCAAGCACGCTACCACTGCATCAGCCTCCCATTTTTCCATCGTGCACCATTGTTCCAAATGATTATGATTTTGACGCCGCATGGCCATCACCGCAACGAGGAATCAAAGTCCGCCAAGTGTTCAAGCATTATTCACGAGATTGAACGGATGGAGAGGCATCAGCCTCTATGGACATGCGACGACAACAGAGATGCCAATCTTATCACGATTTAAGAGGCATAACCAGATCGTGAATGGTGGCAAATAAAGAAGAAACAATGCGTGTGGAACAAGTTAGATACTTCAGACATTGTTCAACAAGTCCGGTATGGAGAGTGAAAATGATGATGCAAAAACGGCCGAAAGAACATATTGAGCACATGCATGAAGCTCACACCGCCGAGATAAAGTCACAAGTGAGCAAAATAAGAGTGATCTACAAAAAGACTTGGAAGAAACCATGAATACAAAATTCAGCCTTCTTCTCATGGTTGAGATGAAGTTGATTTCAGCAGTCCAACGCTACTCGATCCGACTTTCATGGCCGCATACTCGCAGCAGACTCGAGACATGTAACTCTACCATCAAAGTGCTCGACTTCCCGCTTGCAAGATGTTTCCAGTGTCCTCTTTTGATGATGCCAAAAAGGGGAAGAGGAATACCTTAAAGCACAAAAGATCCAGCCGAAAGAGGATGCAAAGAAGGAAAAAGACAAATTGAGAAAGTGTTAAAACAAAAGAAAGGAAAATCATTGAGGGGGAAGGATCGAAAGATGTGACCTTAATGATTGCACAAACCCCTAAACAGGTCCCGCATAGCCGATTTATCAATAGCAAACTCCCTCGTGACTCGCCACTCAAACACTCGCTATATCTATGGCCGAAAAGAGAAAAACAATTGAAGCAGTGGATGAAGGAAGTGGAAGGAAGAATGGATGCCCGGTTATGAACATCTTGAAACAAAGATGGAGGCATTCCAAAGAGATGAGACACTTATGCCATCTCGTATGCCGGACGGAGCCACGATCGCTGATGAATTTAAAACGCTCGAATCAAGGATACTTTGCAAATATGTCTATGGCTCAAGCTTGGGACTTGTACGGGAAAAGGGTCTCACGTTATGTGAAGAAGTCGACAGCAAGAGACTACCTACCACTGGCACTCACTCCGCCGGTCACTCACCGGGAAAGAAGAAGACCCCAAGACAAGACACGCCTGTAGGTAGAGGAAGAAGGTGGTGGAGGAAGAGGCTTCAAACCTAGGCCTCGCCCAAAACATCGAATACGAGATCCGTGCAAGAAAGGAGGGATCTACATCAATGGTCTTGACCAAGTAGCAAATTTGGTGTGGCTAAAAGTAACGCCGAGTATGCAAAAAGAATAGAAGAAGAAAACAAGAGACAAACTCAATGCATGGAGGAAAGACAGAAAGATTAAGAAGAGATGAAGTCAGAAGGCATATGAAAAGAAAAAGAAGGCAAAATTGACGATGAGAAAAAGAGAAGAAGAGAAGAAGATGTTGAACAAGATGAAAGAAGGAGACAATAAGAGAGATGAAGTGTTGTTGTCCACCCCTTCGTATTTTTATTATATAAATACATACAATGTAAGTCTTCTCAAATAAAGCTATAAATTCTTTATTTTCTGTGTAGACAAATATGTGCTCGATACACCTTGTAAACAACAGGTAAAAGAACAAGAATGTTATGATCAATAAAAGGATTGATTCTCAAGCGATACATTCTATGTCAATACACTATCTCAGATGTATCTTTGCTATTTGCATTTTTGAATGGTTTAAGTTTTGCATCATCAAAAAGGGGGAAATTGTTAGAAAATTATTGTTTAGATTTTGATGAATGCCATGTAAAACTTAGAATAGAAGTTGGCACCCCAATTTTTGTTGTAAAATGCATTGTAATAAATAGAGCTAGCCAAGCCGAGTTAAGTCGCCCACGCCCTAACATGCAAGAAGACAAATCAAGACTAGAAGGAAGACTCCTGCGAGACAAATTGAGTATGGCAAAGAAGAGTAGACGGAACTCCCATCAAGAAGCATCCGAGATGCAAACAGTGGAGATCACCAAGTCAACTCGAGAAAAGCCAAGTCTCAAGTTGAAGTGACAAGAGTCATCCACGATTGAAGTCGACTTAAGTCACCTGGGGAAAGCAAAGAAATGCAATCAAGTCGAGATAATCAAAAGATCCGCTGCACAGTAAATCAAGAGAATTACTTAAACAAGTAATATCTCCATATCACCTTTCTGAGTGCTCACCCTTGCTGCAAAAGGAATGAACCAATGGGAAGCACTACACCGTGTCGAACTCGAAAAGGTGAAAGAACAATTCATACGAGGAAATGGCAATTCCAAGGATCGCAACAAGACAAGCTAACGACGAAGTGACTTTCAAAAATAAGCCTATCTCTTCAACGGGAAATTTTTGAAAGATCACTATAAAAGGCCGAGGAGTTTATTTGAGAATGAGTGACACAAGTTACGACCAACCAAACAACGCTCAAGCAATTATTAGAAAATCAAACATTCTCAATCCTCAAGCCTACACTACGAAGAACATCAATCCAACACTCACCGTGAAGGAAAGATAACTTCAATCAACTTGAAGAGGAAAATACCGAAAAATCAAGCGGGTCTACATTCCACGAAGGATTGTAGGAAGGTTCAAGGTCGAACCAAGTCTTAAGCTTTTGGAGGGCTTCGTGATCAAATCCAAAGAGCTTGAGCAAGTGAGTCAGAGTAGCAAGGCAAAATTACCGTGGAAGAAGCCGAGTCGCATTTAAGCCACCGAGTGATCAAGGCGCGCTCCAGATCGAGTCCCAAAGGATCAAGTCACTGTGATCAAGACTTGTATCCTGACTGCTACCACTTTGTATAATCGATCAATACCTAGTGGATTCCTCCAGAGTTGGAGAAGAGAGGAGTAGAAGAATTACCCCATCTTCAACCTCTATAAAAATTTCATTGTGTCATTTACATTTCAAAGACTTTAATTCCTGCATCTTAACCTGCTTAAATCAACGATAAATTTGCTATCCACTTGATAATTTCTAAGTACTAAACCAAGCATTAAATCCTTGCTTAATCAAACTTAAGGGTGTTAAGTCTTCCAATAAAAACAAACCACAGCTTGAGTTAATTTAGACTTAACAAATGAAAGTTATTCCTTCAACAAATACTCAGCCTGAGTCTGTTGAGAGACTAACTCTACTGACATCTAAATCACCTGTCCACCAAGGACACACTGTGTAGTATCAACTCAATTTTTAAAAGGACTAAATCGAAAATTTGCAAGGTTTATTCAACCCCCTTCTAAACCTCACACTTACACCCCTTGGGACCTACAAGTTAAGTCTTTAGTCAAAACACTGAGTTACTCTATCAATCCGAGTAGCCTAACAATGAGTCTGAGTGACTAACTCGCTGATTAACTAACTTAGTCAGCTCACCAAAGACTCGTATGTGAAG
Organism: Rehmannia glutinosa; assembly: GCA_016081115.2. Taxonomy (NCBI): domain Eukaryota; kingdom Viridiplantae; phylum Streptophyta; class Magnoliopsida; order Lamiales; family Orobanchaceae; genus Rehmannia; species Rehmannia glutinosa. Next base: position 62,390,239 of record CM071931.1, on the reverse strand, counting down.
TATTAACTCCGATCGCTTTAAAAGGACTAAATCGAAAAGTTTGTAAGGTTTATTCAACCCCCTTCTAAACCTTACACTCACAACCTTGGACCTACAAGTGGTATCAGAGCGTTGGTTCATTGAGCCTTCCGCACTAGTTACCGAACTAGATCTCCAAATTTTTCAAAGCTTGATTTAGCACTTGATCTTTCAAAACTCTTTTATTCAAAGAAAGTTATTATCATGGAAGCAACTGACACACATTCCTATGTTCACAATTGAGGAATTTGATGACTGGAAAATTCATATGCAGGCTCATCTATCAGCATTACACGATGAAATATGGATAGTAATAGAAGATGGGTCACTGCAAATCTTAAAAGTGAACACACAACAAAGGAGAGTCGCTGCACCAAGGAGAAGAGGATGTCGCTCCAGACGAGCAATGGTTGAAAAACCAAGAGCTATATGGACAAATGATGACAGAAAAGATATAACTTGGACAATGTGGCCAATGACATTCTTTACAAAACTTTGACAAAGCCATGTTCAACAAAGTCAAATCATGCAAAACGGCAAAAGAAATCTGGGACAAGCTAACCTTGATTTGTGAATGCTTAGAGCAAATCAGGGAAAATAAACTATCTGTTGTTGTACAAAAATTTGAAAACTTTAAGATGCTTGCATGAGAAACCTTGGATCACTGGATGCCTTGCCTTCACGTAAATTACCAATGAACTATCTACACTGGAAAAGAATATACACATGAAAATGTGCATGAAGATTCTAAGAAGTCTCCCAATTGAGTGATATGAAAGTCATGGCCATGAGACACCCATGGACCTATCAAAGACATCCAACCATGAGCTATTCTCATATCTCAAAGCCTACGAATTTGAGCCGAGAAGAAAAGACCAAGAGGAGACAAAATGTGCCCAAAACAACCGCTTAATAGTTATGATGGTAAAGAGCCGAGGTCAAAGAAGTCATTGACCAAGATGAGATTGCCCCGATGGTTAAAAGGTTTAATAAGTTCTTCAACAAGAATTACAAGAGAGGCAAAGGTGAATCCTCCAGAAGACACTCAGCCTCCCTCCAAGTCAAGGAAGATAGGCCAACCAAGAGAGCAGAGATCAAAAGGCCGAGTATCAAAGAGCCGACAACCCAAGAATGGAAAGAATCGATCAAAAAGTTGAAAATCTATGCTGAACTCGCAGCAACCCGGTCACTATGCCATTGATTGCCCATATCCTCGTAGTCAACAAATATAGGAATGAAGAGGGAAGAAAAGTCTTCGTGAGAAAGAAGACAAGAAAAGAGAAAAGCAATGTTGGCGCGCAGAGATCAGAGAAAAATGTCAAAAGACGGAGCAAACTCGAGAGTAGTGAAGGCATTTACCTGTGACTCAAGAAGCCTTGATCCGTCTAATGGCCAAAAACAAAACCAACTCCGACTAAGAAGATGAGGTACACTCTAACTCATCACATTCGTATACTAGTGATAGTGATTGTGACACACATACTTCATCACCCACTCGATCTTTATGATTCATTAGCAAAATGATGAAAGACTTTGAACACATTAAATCCTCGTACACACACTACTAAATCAGAAAACAAAATCCTACTCAAAAGCTAAAACTCACAAATGACTAAGGAGCCGAGTACTCTAAGTCACATAGCCGATGAGAATAAAAGTTTAAAGGCCAAAATGCTAAGTTAATAAAGCAGAGATAGCCGCTATAGAAAAGAGGGAGAATGACCTCAAAATGTGATTACCTCATTCACTAAGCATCTAAATCCTTCGATGATCTTATTATGAGTCAACGAGAATGTGAGATAAGATGCTTAAGATTTAATTCCTCTATGCTATGTCGAGCTCCAAAAGTGATTTTGGAAAAAGGATCTTCAAGTAATGAAGCATCTCAAAATCCAAAACTCCAAATGGCACACACACATTTATTCCTAAGCACAATCACAAGCAAACTGCCTCTTGGTTATAAAGGAAAAGAAAATGTAAATGAGTGTGCCGAGAGGACAATCGAGAAGAAATCCAAATGAGTTCCTCAAAGAACTCCAAACAGAAATACTCAGAAAAGGAAACAGAGCTACCAAAAGCCCTTAAGTTCTATAAAAGAACCACGTATGATGGGAATGGTAGAAAACCATCCGCTGCCGATTGGATTAATGTGAACTATCGCCAGCGACCTATGAATATAAACCCAAATGGCAAAGGCCTAAACTCAAAGAAAGGCCATTCCAAAGTGCTTAAGAGCTACCATCAAAGACACATATGCACCTAGCACTACACTCGAGATATCACAACTACCCAAGGAAGGCAATTGCTAAAACACATACACATGCATACATACAAAAGAGACAAATTGTGATGAACCTAAAATCCCCAAGCAATTTGCTAAAATTAATTATGATTATGGCATCGATAGATGGCAACCCTGTGAGTCAAATCATTCGCTATAGATTGGTGATCATCTAACAATACTAACCCCTCAGACCTGCATAAATATGGGTACCTAAAACCTAATTTCCTTGATTGCAGTTCAAAGAGCAATGAAATTTGCGCCAAGAACCTGGTACATGGATAGTGGCTGCTCCGCATATTACGACAGAAACAAGAAAATCATGTCAAAATTCAAGGAGGTTAGAGGTGCAAAAGTCATATTTGGAGGAAATGAAGCTCCAGGAGAAATAAAAGGCATCGATCCATCAAGAAAATGGATTAGAAATTACGATATCGCATAGGTTGAATGCCTCAATTTCAACTTACTAAGCATAAGTCAACTCGTGATGCGGATATAATGTTGATTCAATATGGGAGTGTGCCAAATCAAGAACATCGAATCAAATGAAGTAGTGCAAAGGATGCGCATAAAAGAACATTTATGTGGTAGATTGGTCAACTACAACACCAAGACTTGTCTCGCTAGCAAAAAGACAAATGGATCAAGTTGGTTGTGGCACAAGTCGCCGAAATCACCAACTTCAAAAACAATTAACAAGCTTGCAAGGAGCAATCTCGTGGGAAGGACTTCCACTCAAAAGATATACAAGGGAAAGTGTATGTGATGCATGCCGATGGGAAAGCAAATCCAATTATCATTCAAAGAAAAGACATGTCCATCTTCAACAAGAATATCAGACCAATGTATATGGATCTATTTGGTCCAAATTGAACCACCAACATAAAGTGGGAAGAAATACCCTTGTGGTAGTAGATGACTATTCAAGATACACATGGACAATATTCATGTGTAAGAAGAAAGAAACTCATAAAACTACCTCACCGATGAAGAGAATCCAAAATGAGAAGAGTCAAACCATTATCAAAATAAGATCTCGATGCATGAACCGAGTTTGTCAATGGTATAATAACTCAAGATTGTGTTGAAAATGGTATCGTCATGAATTATCACCGCAAGACTCCACAAAGAAAACAGAGTTGCAAAGCATGAACATAACTCTCAAAGAAGCAACAAGGACCATGTTAGTCAAGCAGGGTCGCTTAAAAGATTTTGGGTCAAGAATAAACACAACATGCTATACTTAAAATAGATGCATGATAAACAAACAAATGACAAAGACTCCCTATGAGATTTGGGACAGAGAAAGCCAAATGTTGCATATTTCGTAATATTTGATGCAAATGCTTCATCCATAACAACGGCAATGACAATTTAAAGGCTTTTGATGCTAAAGCCGATGAAGGTATCTTTTGGGGATACTCAAAATAAAGCAAAGCCTATAGAGTGCTCAACAAAAGGACAATGGTTACCAAGAATCCATTCGTGGTGTTTGATGAACCCAATGTAAATGAAGAAGACATTGAAGAGTCGCTGATAAGTCAATCAACCAACCATTCGTAAGAGTCCATATGTTGAAGTCAAGTCGGAATTAAAACCCGTAAAGATGAGATAGTCGAGTCTCAAAGACACCGAAAATCAGTTTGTGATGATGAGAGAGCCGATCAAAATAACACAAACAAAAGACTACGCTGAATCCAATAACTTACTCCAACCCGATGTAAGATGGCCGAGAGACCATCCACCAGAACTAATCATTGGAGATGTAAGAGAAGGTGTAAAACTAGATCCAACCCAACAAGAGTTATGTTCACTTGTTTCATCTCACAAATAGAGCCAAAAGATGTGTCACAAGCTTTGATGACACACATTGATTCAAGCCATGCAAGAAGAGTCAATCAGCCAGAAACAAAGTTGTGGGAATTCCGTTCAAAGACCTACCCATCAAAATGTTATCGCACTAAACGGGTGTTCAAACAAGATGAATGAGGAAGGTTTAGTGGTAAGAAACAAAGCAAGATTGGTAGCCAAAGGGTATTGCCAAGAAGAAGGGATAGATTTGATGAAACATTTGCCCTCGAGCAAGATTGGAAACCATAAGGATGTTTCTTGCGGTTATGCCGCACAAGAACTTCACCGTATATCAAATGGATGTAAAGAGTGCATTCCTTAACGGGTTATTGAGAAGAAGTATATGTTGAACAACCTCCAGGATTTGAGCAGTAAGACTCTTGGAGATAAAGTATACAAACTCAAGAAAGCTTTATATAGATTAAAACAGTACCAAGAGCATGGTATGATACATTATCACAATTCCCGGGCCGAGAATGGATTTACAAAAGGCAAAGTGGATAGAACACTCTTCGGGATCCAAGATGGGAAGAGTATACGCTTGTTCAAATATATGTGGATGACATCATCTTTGATCCACAAACAAAGAGTCAGATAAATTCTCAAATCTTATGCAAAGCAAATTTGAAATGAGCATGACGGGAGAGTCGACATTCTTCCTGACTCAAGTAAAATGTAAACAAGGATGGAACCTTCATATGTCGACAAAATACACCGTTAGACTTAATGAAGAAATTTGCATGGAAGAGAAGTCTTCCTGTGAAAATACCAATGAATACACCAAATAAAATTGATATGGATGCAGATGGCAAGTCGCGGATCAAAACAAGATACAGAGCACTTATCGATCACCGCTTATCTTACAAAACAAAGCCGTACATCTCCTTTGCTTAGGTGTATGTGCTAGATTTCAATCGCTTCCAAAAGAAAGTCACATGACCGCAAAACAAGAGAATCTTGAGATATTTGAAAGTAAGCCAAGAAGCTGGCCTATGGTATCCAAAATGGAAGGCGGATTTTTAATCGGGTATTCGACGACTATGCCGATGTAGAGTTGACAGAAGAGTACCCCAGCACATGTCAAATGCTTGGAAATAGACTAATTTCCTGGTTTAGCAATAAGCAAAATTCAATAGCTACCTCCACAAACGGAAGTAGAATACATAGCCGTGCAAAATTGTGCCCAATTATGAAGTTGAAGAAAAGGAAATTCCAATTATGTGTTATAACACGTGCAATTGCAATCACTCAATATCCCGTGGTTGCACTCAAGAACAAAGCACATTGATGTCGACATCACTTCAAAGAGATCATGTTGAAAAGAAGACATCACCTTGAATATATCTCAACCGAGCAAGGAAGAATGGTTATATTTCACAAAACCATTATGTGAATCAAGATTTGAAGAACTCAAGCATGAATTAGGGTTAATTGAGCTGAGTTGACACTCAAGAGTCAAAGAAAAGAGATCGAACATGAAAAGATGAAGAGGGGTTGAACTCTTAAATCACCTTGCGAATCAACAGACGGAGAATCACAAGGCCAAGTTAACTAACAAATTTAGTACCTATGTGCAAAGAGAGAAGAGTTAAATCGCCTAAGGAATAAGTTGAGTCATTTATGAAAGCAAAGTGACAAAAACGCAATGCTTTTACTAAGCGGAATGTTTTTAAGAATGACGCCAAGATAATTATGACGTGTACAAACAAAAGTCGCACACAAAGCTTATGATTGGATATAAATTCCGCGCATTAAATACGAAAATTAAGTGTTAATCGGGCGTGCAAAATCTGAGCCATTGATCTTGATCAAATTTCAAAACCACCCGCACGCCCTTTCATAACCCATACTTATACCGCTTTCGTCCGGTTTTCTCACTTTACCAAAATTGTTCATCTTCTCTCTCAAGGCAAAGAAAGAAATTCTCTCTCAAAACCCTACAAATCCTCAAGTTCATTTTAAAAGTTTCATTCGGTAAAACATCGAGAAATGGCATCTACTCATGATTTCGCTCAAGTTGGGAAAGCAAATCCACACCGGGTCTACTATGGATTTCGACGACATGATCAAACAAGGTCCGACGACACCCATGAAGAAGATTGCGAGAAACCGAAAAGTCCGGATTAAAACCATTTTTAACGATGGAGTTTCCGATGACCTACGTGGAAGAGGTCGCACGCTTCACGTGAACGCCGGTTCACGATGAGGGCATCAAGTCCTCTGCTCACGGAAAGAGTTCACCATCACCGCCAAGATCCTCGCGTAACACCGCTTGTTGCCGCAGGAGATTTATGAAGCTAATGTTAACCTGGCCGCTGCTTGGAAGAGCTAGCCAAGCCCGATCGTCTCCGCGAAGGTTGTCTACACCCGAAGAAGTCGAAGGAAGACTACCACAAGTCAACTGGATATTGTTGCCAAGTGCATTGATATCAAATTTGGAAGCTATAATCGCCTGTCCAAGACTAAGCCGATCGTGATGGCCGCAATCATAGAAGAAAGAAGGTGAACTCGGCTGAGTTTGTATACAGACTCTGCAATATTGGGAATAAATCCTTCAAGGAGGATGGCACGCGTTTGGAGGATCCTCGGCACGCCTAGTGATTGGCGAATGATGGAAGTAAAAGGAGTCCCTCTTTGACATGGAAAGGCATTTCATGTTAACAAGAAGATGTTCCACTAATCTCTCCTAGAGCAGAAGAGCTTATGCCAAGAGAGCGACACGAGTGAGAGGGAATCACTGTCCCAAGAAAAAACAGCTTGTCTCCTCCTCTCCCCGTAAGAAGGTTGCCCTACAAACAAAAGAAGATTCATTGCCCCCGCAAAGCAAAGAAAAGAAAACAAAAGTGTCCCCCGCCCTCGCAGCCCAAGTCACCCGCCCCGCAGCCCGTGTCCCTACCCCCGCAGCCGAGGAGAAGGAACCTCAAATACCTTCCTCCGTGTAAGGACTAAAAGAAGAAGAATCTTCAAGCGTCCGAGCTTGAGAAACCGGCTTGAGTCACCCCACTTAAACAGATATCGAGATCCGGAGAAGTAGAGTCTCCGAAATCATTGATGAAATGCCCAGTCTCATTGGCCGATCAAAGACAAGCACATCAAGACACATGTCGCCGTAACATCCGAGACACTAAAGGCAAACCGAGAGAGCAAACTCTCCTCCTGGGAGGTTGTTTCCCCTCCCGCAACAGACGCTACTAAGGTGCGGAACACCAAAGTTTGCTACCTTCAATCCCCGAGAACGAGGGACAACAGGAGAAGATGACAAAGATGATGATGATGTGATGATCCTATCCCCGCCATATCCGTGACATCCAAAATCGCCTCATGAATGGAGAAAGTAGAAGGAGTCGATCCAGGAACAATTCCAAAGACCGGAATTTATTGAAGAAGAAGACGAACTATTGAACTTTCTGATTGACCAATGTGGTCCAAGACCGGATGAAGAAAAATCGCATGTATATCTTGCAGATCTTCAAAGACAAGGAGAAGCAGAGACCGCGGAGGAAGTCGAGTGCTCGTGAAAAGGCCGTATTTGTCCCTTTACGAACCACCGATCATACACATCCTCATCTTGACATCCTCTCGGGAGTGATGAGGGTGCGATCCTCCGCCGCACTCTGAGGAAGAATTGCGCAGACGCAGCAAGCCATGCGGAATCCGAACCTGCATGAGCAACGGTTATTGGAAGGACCAGGAGTCTTCCACATCACACCGAGATCGATCCAATGGGAGTGGTGCAAAGATATTGCCACATTGTTGCTTTCGCCACCACTTCTCCAAACTCACTAAGGGTATTAAGGAACTCGGCGATGAACTTCGATTATGGGGGACCCCAAATGAGCCTACCCCTAATGAAGGTATCTTACCACCGCCCCAACGGTTTGACTACTCAAAGGAACAACCGGGAGTTTGGAGATGAGTGACCCCATTCCAAGTCACTCACCGGTGGTGTGCCGAGGGGAAACTCCTCCACCGCAGCAAGGTTGAGGATGTTGCGGTGACTCCTCGACGAATCTTGGAGGCGAAGTGGAGAAGGAACAACAAACGGATACACAAAGAAGTTGTCACTAACGGGCTCGCATAAAGAAAGACATCGCCTCACTAAAGTGTCAATCGCTCTGCAGCCAATGATGTTCTTTGGTGTAGTCGAGGCACGAAGGAACCGCCCCGGAGTTAACACTGGGCAATGAAATTGCAATCCATGGAGTTGAGACTCCAGTGGATGCCACCTCGAGGAAGACCCCAAGACAAATGACACGTCGAAGGGACCGCCCAAGGCCTCGCCGAGCTTGAGACCGGGAGGTGAGGTAGTGAAGGCCAACCCGGAGGTTGAGACTTCCTGTGGTAAAGAGACGGAAGCACGTAACATCCCTCCTACTATCATTGATCCATCCGAAAGGAGATTAGTGCTCTTCACGATTCCCAAGAAAATCCCGATGTAACCTTTCTTTACGGGATCTCAAGGTGAAGACGGTTTAGTCATCCCCTATTGTCAATCCAAAAGACTCAAATGAGGATGTTCTCCTGCAAGCACGAGTAAGTCCAACCTTAAGGCTTCTCGCCAAACCTTTAATTTTGATGATGAGCCACCCTTGAAATCTCATCATCGTCCGATGACGCTCGATATGGCCGAGGATCACAACTCATATGGAAAACCAAATGAGATCGACGGCCGGAAGACGATTGAGGTCAAAGCAGTCGGGTCAACTCCACAATGACCACAATCGACACAAAGTCAATCAAGCGCAGTTCCCAAGTCGCAGCAGATCGACTCCACCGAACTTCACGAGCACAAGTTGTCATCAAGCTGCATTCCCGCCGTTGCCCGTGATGATTTATCTTAAGAAGAATCGCTTCCCTTCTCTCCTGGAAGTACCGACCTTCTTGAAGAATCGCCTAGAGACCAAGAACGCTTTCCATAAACTCCGATCCCGTTATTCCAACAGACACCATCATCCCAAAGCAGACTTTGACTTTGACGTTGCTTGGCCGCCACCGAGAGATGTAGCGACAAATGAGGTTCGAGAAGTTTTCAAGGCCATATTTGCAGAGATAGAGAAGATGCAGAGGAGGCAAAGAGCCTCACCGGACATGAGGTCGGACAACAGAGACGCAAATCTTACGCGATCCGCGAGGAATAATTGTCGTGGATCCGGAATGGTGGCAACACCAAGAAACAATGCGCGTAGAGAACAAACTCGATATTTCAGACATTGTTCAATAAATTGCTAGTCCGGCGGGCTAAGAATGTTGATACGAAGACAAGAATGCAAGAGAACATCGATCGAATGCATGAATCTCACAAAGACAGAGATGCAATTCTGCCGCGTGAATATAATAAGAAAGAGCTCATGCACGTAGAGGAGAACATGGATAGGAAGTTCAGCCTCCTCATGGCCGAAATGAAGTCGGGGTGACACCAATCCAACGCCACCCGCTCCAAATTCCGTGCAAGATACTGCAGCAGATTCGAAGCATAACTCAGCCTATCACCGCTTAGACTTCATGATTGCTAGCTTGTTTCCGTGCCTTCCTCTCTTCTTTGATGATGCCAAAAGGGAAGAAGAGGAATACCTAAAGGCATTGAAAGGATCCGGGGAAAAGAGGACGCAAATTTGTGAAGGGGAAGACAAGTGGAAAAGAGAGCAGGAGAGAAGAGAGAAGAAAGGAAAATCATGGAGGGGGAAGGTTCGAAAGATATAACCTTGATGATTGCTAAAACCCCCAACAAGGTCTTTGTCATAGCCGATATCATCAAAGAAACTCCCCTCGCGATCTGCGCTCCAACATCCTGCAGTACCCATGGCCGAAAAGAGAAAGATAGTTGAAGCAGGGATGAAGGAGGTGGAAGGAAAGATGGATGCCCTGGTATGGACATTCAAACAACATGAAGGCATTCCAAATGCATGCAGACACCTATGCCATTTCTCGCACGCCTAACCGAGCCAATATCCTCTGATGAATTCAAGACGCTCACATCCGAGGTTACTTCGCAAATATGTCTATGGCCCAAGCTTGGGATTTGTATTGGAAAAAAGGCCTCAAGCTATGTGAAGAAGGCCGGTCAAAGGACTCACTGCAACACTCACTGGTCACTCAGTCACTCACCGGGAAAAGAAGGCCCAAGACAATACACGCCTCTGAGGAAGGAAGAAGAAAGAAGCGTGAGGAGGAAAGGTTTCGTGCCTAGATCTTTGCCCAAAAACATTGAGTACATAGATCCAGGCAAGAAATGAGGGATCTATTGACCGGGATTCGACGAAGTAGCCAACCCGCAAGTGGCTAAAAACAATCCGAGTATGTGAAAAGGATTGAAGAAAATAGAAGACAAACTCACTTTTGGGGAGGAAAGACAAGAAAGAAAAAGAAGAGATGAAACGCCGTAAATCTTATGAGAAAAAGAAGGAGGTCAAGATGAGAAGAAGAGAAAAAGGTCAAAGATGATGAGTCAAGAAGAGGAAAGAAGGAGGCAAATGAAGGAGATGAAGTGTTGTTGTTCACCCTTCATGTATCTTACTATGTAAATACATCTTTATGTAAGTCTTCTGTACATCGAATAAAATTGTATAATTTCTATACTTGCGTAGATATAGAACAACAGAGTTACCTTAAGTTCTTTAAGCTCGATACACTCGAAAAAATACATGTAAAGAACAAGAATGTTATGATCAATAAAAGATTGATTCTACGATACATTCCGTGATTCTCACGATCTTTATTGTTCAATTATTAAATGAATGTTTTAAGTTTTGGCATCATCAAAAAGGGGGAAATTGTTGGGAAATTAATTTTTAGATTTTGATGAATGCCATGTAAAACTTACAATAGAAAGTTGGCACCCCATTTTTGTTGTAAATCGCATTGTAATAGATAGGTGGGTCGAAATGAGTTGAGTCACTATGCCAAGATATAAAAATAAATCAACCGAGACTAGAAGGAAGACTCATTGCGAGGCACCGAGTGTGGCAAAAAGAAGAGAAGACAGAACTCGACCAAGGTGCAAACGAGAGTGAAGTGTCGGCTTAAGTCAACTCAAGACAATGCCAAGTCTCAAGTTGAAGTGATGACGGGTCATCCATGATTGGAAGTCGACTCAAGTCACCTGGGAAGTCAAGGAAATGTAGTCAAGTCGAGATAATCGAAAGAGATCCGTTGCCGTAAGTCAAGAGAATTATTAAAAAGTAATACTTCCATATCGCTTTTCTTGAAGTGCTCGGTCGAAGCGTGCAAAAAGAATAAACCAATAGGAAGATCGCACTGGTGGTCGAACTCGAAAAGTCAATACTCATTCATACGAGGAAATGTCAATTTCAAGGATCGCAACAAGACAAGCTAACGACGACACAAGTGTCTTCCAAAATAAACCTATCTCTTCAACGGGCAAATTTTTCAAAAAGAACACTATAAAAGGCCGAGAATCTATTTGAGAGAGTTGGTTACCTTGACAATCGAAAAACAAACACGAACAAGAAAAGCAATATCTCAGAACCAAAAATATTCTCAAATCATTCAAGTTCAATCCTCAAGCCTACACTACGAAGGAAATCAATCCAACACTTATCCGTGAAGGAAAGACAACTTCAATCAGTTGAAGAGGAAACATTTGGAGAATCAAGGGGTCTACACTCCATAGAGGATTGTAGAAAGGTTCAAAGACGAACCAGCCTCAAGTTTTTGGAGGGCTTCGTGATCAAATCCAAGAAGCTTGAGCAAGTGGGCTGTAGTAGCATGGCACTCGCCCGTGAAGAAGTTGAGTCGCACGAGAAGCCACCGTGTGACCAAGGCATCTCCGCATCGAGTCCCAAAAGATCAAGTCACCAGTGTGATCAAGACTTGATCCGACTCAACCACTTTGTATATTGATCGATACTTAGTGGATTCCTCCAGAGTTGGGGAAGAGAGAGTAGAAGAATTACCCCATCTTCGAACCTCTATAAAAACTTATTGTGTCATTTACATTTCAAAGACTTTAATTTCTCGCACATTACTTTAATATCTCACGATAAATTTGCTATCCAATTGATAATCACAAAGTCTAAACCAAGCATTAAAACATATTTAACCAAAATTCAAGGGAGTTAAGTCTTCCAATGAAAACATATCACAATCGAGTTAAGTCTTTAGTCAAAACAAAGTTAGTTATCTATCAACATTTCGATCAGTCAAGTGAGTGACTAACTCTCACGATTAACTAACTTAATCGTCCACCAAGGACTCACCAGAAGTATTAACTCGATCGTTTTAAAAGGACTAAATCGAAAAGTTGGTAAGGTTTATTAAACCCCCCCCTTCTAAACCTTACACTCACACCCATTGGGACCTACAATGATTAAGTAGGATAGTTTTCCAAATGTCCAAAATACCCCTGCCATGTATAAAAAATATGGTCCAAAATACCTTTCACTCTAAACGGGAAAAATATATAATTCAATACAAGGATTATATAATAACATGGTATAAGTTGGGATTTATTTACAAATATATGAAGGATTTACTCTCGATCGAGACCCTTCTCATGGGTCTAAAACATGTGATTTGACCTGATAATACAATTCATGTTCAATATATTGGACATGAATTCCACTTTTATTACTGTGAAGGTGATTCATGATTCATGTTCTTTAATTTTGTTTATATATTAAACATGTTCAAAAATGGTGAGTAAATGAAGAAAAAGGGCAACAAGAAGCGTGTGGGTTGCACCCCTTTTTTTGAGAGAGTTGTGCATGGGCAGGCGAATGGAGGATGATGATTGTTGGCCCGACCACCTACTACATTTTTTTTCTTATTCCTTTTTATTCATTGTTGAAGTGGAATGACAATTGGATAATTTTTTTGAAATTTCATATATACTAGCCGTTTTTTCAGATCTATTTTTTTAATTAAAAATCCTTTCAATGGTAAAATTGACAGGAAAAAAAAGCATTGCATATTTGCAACAATTTTTTTACCATTTGAAGTTTTAGTTTTAGTTTTTGAATTTTTACCTATAAATATATCATTCACCTCCCTTATTCTTTCATCTAAATTCTTTCTACATCTACCAATTGCCGACTCTCAGAATAACTTTTTCCATTCTGAAATGTCTTAAGATCCTAGTGACTCTAGCTCCGACAATAGCCCCGATGATATTAGATGACTAATTGGTGAGGACGATGACATGGATGAGCAGATAAAATAGATCATAATTCAATTGCCCCAATGAGTGCTTATTGATTGTCGACCAAACTGATGAGTACATGCGTATTGCCGAAATGACTTCCCTCAATTGTCTTAAGGAGTTCTGTTAGTTCATAATCACAATATTCGGGGGAACAATACTTGAGATGACCTAACGAAGTCGACATCCAATTTCTGGTTGAGATGCATGAGCAGAGATATGGTTTCCCAGACATGTTAGGTAGTCTTAGTTACATACACTGGGAATGGACATTCCAGTAGCTTGGATGGATCATTATACTCGAGGCCATTATGGTTATCAAATTAATGTATTCGAGGCGGTGACGCTTCAAGACTATGGATGTGACATGCATTTTTTGGGCTTGCGCAATGATACCGATATGCTTAACGAATCACCTTTATTCAACAATGACTTACAAGGACTACAATAGTAATTAATTTTACAGTCAGCGACATACAATATAAAAATGGATATTATCTGACGGATGGAATCTATGGATTACTTTCATCAAGAGATTTTTGTGCCCCCAAGACTCGAATAGAATGAATATAAAATAAAGACAAGATGTTGCGAGAAAATATGTAGAACGAGTATTTGGGGTTCTTCAATCTCGATGGGCAAATTATTAGAGGTCCAAGGATATCTTAATTGGTACTTTTCACACATGAGAATATTATATATATGTGTGTTATCTTACACAATATGATTATTGAAGACGAGGGGGAGACAATACACAATTGGTCTATTGATTTAAGGTTTCAGCGCGATGTAATACCTCATCCAAGTTATGATATGGGTTCTCCCCATGAATTTATGAATACATAAAGAGAAGATGTGAGGTACGCGACCACGAAATGCATCATCAGCTTCGCTACTACTTGATTGAGCACCATTGGAAATGTTATAACTGCAAAAGCATGGCACAAGTTCTATATTTTCCAAAAGGGACCTTTCAAAATTATCTACATAGATTTATGTGTTTTTTTTGTAAGAATATAGTACCTTTAGATACTATTGTAAACACACTAGATGAAAAATACAAAACATGCATGTATTTCCTATTTTCAATATATATTTTTTTAAATATTACAAATATTGGAAATTTTTATTTTGTAAAGTGGTTGATGCCTACCTTTAACTAATTTTCAGTGGCTAAGTATTTAATTATGAAGGAATTAAATAGATATAATTATTAATCTATGTTTCGAGTAGATCATCATAGTATATTTAAGTCGTAAAATCAAATTTTAATGAGTGGAAAATTAATACTCGAAATTGCACACACGAATGAACATTATGTACATGGGGTTAAAATGTTAAGCCTTATCCATCCACCATGGAAGCCAGTTGAATTCCTAATGAAAAATCAGTTGGTAATGGTAAGCAAATTAGGGTATAGGTAGGGGTGATCATAAATTTTAAATTATTACTTATTTATAAAAAAAATGCGATTAGAAAATTTATACAAAAATCGAAGTGCCTTAGCGGTGCGGTTTGTGGTTTTTAAGTTGATAAAACCGCAAAAACCGACCGCTAATTACATAGATACATATGATAAGGATAATTACGTAATTTAGTTACACATCAAACCCAACTCTAAAACATTAAAACTAGTCTGAGCAGTCTTTCTCTATTCTTCAAGAATTTTCGTCTTCTCTGTTTCTCCTCACTACGTCCCTCTCGGTTCTCACAATTTCACCACTCAATATTCACTCAATCACCACTCAATATTCACTCATAAACCCATAAGCCACAACCACATTTAGTCTAACACATTTTCATCTTTTTTTCGGCCATTTGAAGGAGCAGAGGTTGTTGGGCTCCAATTTTAAGTAAGCTGTCTTTGTTTTTATTTCTTTTTTGTGAGAATGATGCATTTTTCTATTTTTTCTTATTTATTAGGATAACAATATCCATAAAAATATTTTTAGATGTACGTTTTGGCATTTATGTTCTAAAATCTCTTCAAGAATGAGGGTTGGCTTTTACTCTCAAAAATTACGGTGGACTTTTTCTATTTTAGTTTAGGAGTTTCTCAAACTGTAGCATTACATGAGGTTTTCCATTGTAGTTTGTTGATAATTTAGATTTAATTACTTTATGAGGTTTGTTGAATGTGTCTGCTTAAGAAAAATATTTCGAATTAAAGAATTATAATTAATATGAGCAATATGTTTAATTCAATATATGCAAGTAATATTTATTTTTTATTGAGCTTTTTCCATGGACAATTCTGTTAATGCAAGTGCAACAGTAAGTTCCATTTGTTTGAAGAAAAATTACATCTCACATTATATTTTTGTTTTGATTTAATATTAATTATGCTAAAAAATTTATGTTAAACATAAGGATTTTCTATCTTCTGAGAAAGCTTCTAATGATGAGATCCTAGTAGAAACAATGGCTTCAAATAAGGAACAAGAAGGAGCTCAAAAACAAAACCAGAGTATTGAATCAGGTGATGGCGAAATTTTTCCTCAAAAGAACAATTCAAATGAAAAGAATGTTACACATGAATCCCATCCAAAAGTGACAAAGCCATCTAAATTACCGCCCAAAAGAAAACAAAAACTAAAGTTGTTGATATAGTTGAGACAAAAGATTCAAAGAATACTTCTGAAATTTGGGGCCATTTTACTAGATTAGAAGGTTGTAATCCACCTAGAGCCGCATGCAACTATTGCGGTACAAGTTATGCTACTCATCCATAACTTAATGGAACCACTAGTATGTAGACTCATTTGGAGTCTTCGTGCAATAAATATCCACTTAGATTGGATAAGAAGCAAAAGACTATGCGTGATTATAAAAGTGTGCGTGGCAACCAAAATGATAGTTCTACCATTAAAGGAAAGACTTTAAATCTTGAAGAGGTTAGGAAAAATCTTGCTAAAATGGTAATCATTGATGAGTTGCCTTTTAAGATTGTGGAAGGGGAATGATTTAAAGCTTACTCTCAATCTTTGGAACCAAGGTTTCAAGTACCGTCTAGGCATACTATTGCTAGGGATTGCATGAAAATTTATCTTTAAGAGAAAAAAAAAATTGAAAAGAGTTTTGAAAAATGAAAGAGTATGCCTAACCACCGATACTTGGACTTCATTGCAGAATTTGAATTATATGTGTCTTACTGCACATTGGATAGACGTTGATTGGAATTTGAAAAAAAGAAAATCATAAACTTTTGTATTGTTGGGAATCATAAAGGGGAAACAATAGTGAAACAAATAGAAAAATGTTTGTATCAATGGAATATCGATAAAGTTTCCACGATTACAGTGGATAATGCTAGCTCCAATGATAAAGCAATCGGTTATTTGAAACGAAAATGCAAGTGGAAATATGTCATCTTGAATAATGATTATATGCATGTAAGATGTTCCGCCCATATTGTTAATTTGATTGTCAAAGAAGGACTAGAAGAACAAAATGAGAGTATAATGCGGATTAAGAATGCTGTGAAGTATGTAAGGTCTTCTCCAAGTAGGCAAAATGCATTCAAGAAATGTGTAGAGAAAGAGAAAATTGATTCAAAGAGCCTTGTTTGTTTAGATGTAAAAACACGATGCTATTCAACTTATTTGATGATTGAGGCTGCCGAGAAGTTTGAGAAAGCTTTGGAAAGGATGGGGGATGAAGACCAAAGGTTTTGAGAGGATGGGGTATGAAGACCAAAGGTATATAGACTACTTTGATTGTTATGGATTGAATCAAGATGATAAATGTGATGGAAAGAAAAAAAAAGTGAAAGAGAATGAGACCATTGGACCTCCAATGGACATAGATTGGATTATTGTTAAGAATTTTGTCAAGTTCCTAAAAATCTTCTATAATGTTACTTTAAAATTTTGTGGTTCTTCATATATCACTTCAAATGCATTTTTTCGTGAACTTGCTACTTTGCATGTTGGCTTATCCAATATGATCAACAAGGAAGCTGATAATATGACTTGTATGGCTATTCGAATGAAAGAGAAGTTCAACAAATGCTGGGGAAATATTGATAACATCAATTGGTTGTTGTTTGTTGCTATTCTTTTGGACCCAAAATACAAGTTAAAGTATGTTAATTTCTTCTTTGCAACAATGTATCAAGGGGATGCTTCTTATGTGAGTATAATGACTCAAAAAATTGAAGATTTGTTGGTTTTGTTGTATAAAAATTATGCGGATTCAAATTTTCAGCAGGGTAGAGATGAAAGTACAATGCAAGGTTATAATTACATGCATGTAGAAGAAGAAGATGACTCAAGTAAATTGCTAGAATCTCAATTTGCTAGGCATCTAGAAGAAGAACATTGGGTTGAGAGCAAATCTGAAGTAGCAAGATATTTACTTGATGGTTGTGAAAAAACGAGTAAGGATTTTGATGTATTGAATTGGTGGAAAATGAACACTCCAAAATATCCTTTTCTTTCCAAAGTTGCAAGAGATGTATTAGCTATTCCGGTATCCACTATTGCTTCAGAATCCGCTTTTAGTACAAGTGGTCGTGTGATTGATCCATTTAAAAGCTCTTTATCACCAAAAATGGTAGAAGCCCTCATATGTTCTCAAGATTGGTTACGTGTTACACCTTCTCCAATTGATTTTAGCGCAATATTCGATGATATTGAACAATTTGAGAACATAGAAAAAGGTAAAATATTTCAATACTTTGTTTATATTTTTTTTAATCATGTTTTTAACTAGTTTTTATTTGTATTAATGATTGTTATTTTGCAGATTTCGAGGCTTCATGCTCTTCTGTAGTCTTAGATGATTGATAAAAAAGAAATATATTTTACGGTAGTTCAATTTTGTTCATTACTTCATTTTGCAATAACTCACAATTTTACCTTTTAAGCATATTTATAAGTAGTTTAAGAGTATTGTGTAGAGATTTATATTTTAGTAAAATAGAGTGTAAATTTGTTAGTATGGAGTTTATATGGAGTTCTATTTTTATTTTTTGAATTCAAATATAGTAGACTTATAGTGACTATTTTATTGCCAATGCAGGTAACTGGTTCTGTCAAGTTGAGTAACACATGAAGTATGAAGGCTATTCCATCCCATGGACTTTTTGTATATCTTTAGTAATGAATCTGGTTTTCTTTTTGTAACTTAAACAAGTTTTGTTGCAAAGTGTTGTAACTACATTTTATGTATACGACTTTCAGGTTTTGTACGTGCTCGTTTAAGTGTTTATTATTCCTACTATGAAGTAGTTTTTTTGGGAATTATAATTTTTTTCTTATACTAGAGTAAAACCGCGCAACCGCCCGCAACCGCTTAAAACCACACTTTCGGTTTGACTCAATAAAACCGCAATTTGAATTAAATTTAAAAAAAACGCACATGGCATTTCAGTTTTATAATTGATGCAAAAACCGCAAAACCACACCGTGAGCACCCATAGGTATAGGCCCTGGGATGAACCCTGGTTACCACATACAATTAATGCCTTTGTCTCTACTCCATAATTGGAGGGTCTCGAAGATATCACAACTTCTAACTAGATGAAAACTAGTGCGATTCAGGGGCTTTCATCTAGCAATTCTTATTTTAGAGATCTCGTTGATAATTGTTTTAATATTCTCAAGGAGTTGCTTATGGTTTCTTGTGTTTTATTAGGAGGTCAGTGAATCTTGTCAATAATGCTTTAGCTAAAGCAACAGATTCTACGTCTCGCTTCGTAGTTTGGGATAATACACCCCGGTTACCATTTGTAATTTGTTGCATTCCGATTTGATGAATAATGAAAGCCTCTTTTTTTCTAAAAAAAGAAAAGAAAAGGAGGAAGTCCAATGAAAATTCGAGATTAAATCTTCACTGCATAGTTTGAATTCATTATAGAAGTAATAGATCTCATCAATTTTTATTCGAAATTATATAGGCTTTGCTGAATGAGAAATTAGGGAAAATACCCCCCAACAAGGGGGTATTAAGGAAAAATGCCCCTTCATTATTAAACAAGGAAATATACCCCTTTTTTTCTCCTGAAAAGTCTAAAATGTCCTTTTATTTAAAAAAACCAAAAAAAAGGAAAAAGAATATGAATAGGCGGGAACCATTCATTTGCCCACTACTCTCTTACACGTCCGATCTTCTTCCATTCTTCTCATCTTCCAAACCCACCTCACGTCCGACTCCCCGCTCTCTCGACTTCTGCTTCTTCGTTTCTTCTCTCTTCGACCCGCGAATGTCCCCACGAGCACCTGTTCCGACGAGTTCACTCTATCACTCCCGATTGTTCGACGTCTGAGGGTTTGAAAATCAAAGGTCATTCCTAGGTTGAAAAGGTTTGTTTTTTCATCTTCTTCTCTTGTATGTATATTTTAATTAGTTGTGTTGAAGGATTTTGGGTTTTGTTTTGAAAAAAAATAATAATAAACAGTTTAGGGTTTCGTTATATGACTGAAAACGAGATTTAACGTTAAATAATTCATGTTTTGTGGAGTTAATGATGTGTTTAGGTTGGAATGTGCGTGTACTTGGTTTTAATCGAATATTTTTTCTGTTGCCCATTTATTAGCCATGTGCTTTGCCCACATGAGTGCCCACGTCTTTGCCCACTTCAATGCCCACTTCGTTGCCCACTTCTTTCCCCACTTTGTGGAGTCTGTGATGTGTATTGTGGAGTTTATGATCATCTTTTGTAGAGTCTATAATGTGTTTTTAGGTTGGAATATGTATGGACTTGGGTTTTTTCGAGAATTTTTAATCTTGCCCACCTATTTGCCCTGCAGTCTGCCCACATGTGTGTCCACTTGTATCTAACGCTACTTTTCATTGTGCAGTTCAAGAAAGATGGCACTTGTTCCCAACCAAAAGGATCAATTTGCAGCGAGATTAAGTGGTCGTTGCAATTTCAATGAGGAATTAAACAAAATATTTGGTTGTTTGAGCGATCGGAATAGAGAAAAGTTCAGGCAATCTTGCTTTGGACAATTCCAGGATGTACAAAAATTGAAATTCAAGGCCAGTTATATCTCCACCTTCTCTTTAGACAAGACAAGTCGATGTCATTGGACAAGATAACATTCCACTTGAACAACAAAGAGGTAGACTTTGGAATAACCGAATTCGCATTGATCACATGACTTGGTTTTGGGTCCAAGTCTACTATTCCATCGTCGTCGGGGATCTTCAAGAAATGCTTTAGGAGGTTTAATCCCCTTTGTCTGATACACGTGGAAAACGCTTTGAAATAATGGTCCAAGAAAGAAAAAGGGGACGGAGATATGACCCTGAAGTTGGTCTTGCTTGTTTTCTATACTGTATTCTTCTTGTAAGAGACCGAAAAACCAAAAGAATTGTGGACGAGTATATTCACCTTGTGGATGATCTAGAAGCTTTTAATGCTTATCCATGGGGACGAGTTGCTTTCGATTTCTTGGTAAAGGAAACACGTGCCTGCATGGCCGGTCGAGTACAGGGTTATTGGGAAAGAAAAGAAACCAAATAAAAGCATGATTGTGAAAACTTCGACATCTACGGCTTCCACCCTGCGCTACAAGTCTGGGCATATGAGGCGATCCCAAACGTCGCCAAATTGTGTGTTGTCACAACCAAAGCTGCTAAGAATAGGGTGCCACGTATATTACGTTGCCCAACAGGGTGCCGACTTGGGTGCTGACAGTGGGCACCACTTTCAGAAGCAACCCATAGGCTCTCCACCCTCATCCCCTCCTGATGTTTCCTCCAAAGGGCATAATGTTGGCCCAGTGTTTGATGACACTACTTCTGATGAGAAGAAAGATATACCAGGTTGCCCTTGTTCCCGCCAAAGCAGACGACGCCAACCCATTATATTTGTCCCGACAAAGCATTTGAAGAATTGATTGCCAACCCTTCAAAACTTGATGCATGTAGGTCCCAAGGGGTGTAAGTGTAAGGTTTAGAAGGGGGTTGAATAAACCTTACCAAATTTTCGATTTAGTCCTTTTAAATCTACGAGTTGATTCTACACGCTTGTGTCCTTGATGGACAATCGAATTAGTCACTCAAGAGAGTTAATCTCTCAAAATGCATTTCCGAGTACATGATGGAGTAACTCAAATTGTTGGCTATAATTTAACTCAACTCGTGGTTTTATTTTCAGCGGAAGACTTAACACCCTTAAGTTTGATTAAGCAAGATTTTAGAACTTGATTTAGTACTTGTAAATTATCAAATGGATAGCAAATTTATCACAGATATAAGCGTTAAAAGTGCAGAATTATCAAATCTTTGACACAAAAGGTTTTTATAGAGGTTCAAGATGGGGTAATTCTTCTACTCCTCTCTTCTCCAACTCCTGGAGGAATCCACTAAGTAATGATCGGTTTACAAAGTGGTAACAGTCCGATACAAGTCTTGATCACAACAAACTTGATCCTTAGGGACTCGGTCCTCCGAGACGCCTTGATCACTCACCGGCTTCTCGTGCGACTCGGCTTCTTCACAGGCAAAATTGCTTTGCTACTACAGCTCACTTGCTCAAGCTCTTTGGATTTGATCACGAAGCCCTCCAAAAGCTTAAGACTTGGTTCAACCTTGAACCTTTCTACAATCCTTCCGGAATGTAGACCCCTTTGTTTTCAAAAGTTTCCTCTTCAACCGATTGAAGTTCTCTTTCCTTCACAGTGAGTGTTGGATTGATGTACTTCGTAGTGTAGGCTTGAGGATTGAGATTGTTTTGATTTTTCTAATGTACTTGTATATCTCACGTATGTGTCATCCCTTTTTCTCAAACAAACTCCTCACCTTTTATAGTGAACTTTCAAAAATTTGCCCGTTGAAGAGATAGGCTCATTTTTGAAAGTCACTTTGCGATCGTTGGCTTGCGTTCTTGGAATTGCCGTTTCCTCGTATGAATTGTTCTTTCACCTTTTGAGTTCGACACGGTGTAGTGCTTCCCATTGGTTCATTCCTTTTGCACGCTCGGGGTGAGCACTCCAAGAAAGGTGGTATGGAGATATTACTTGTTTAAGTAAATCTCTTGATTTACGTGGCAACGGTTCTTTTCTGATTATCTCGACTTGACCGCATTTCTTTGCTTTCCCCCAGTGACTTAGAGTCGACTTCCAATCATGGATGACTCTTCCTTCACTACAACTTGAGACTTGGCTTTTCTTGAGTTGACTTGATCGATGCTCCACTCACCGCATCTCACCGCTTCTTCAAAGAGAGTTCATGTCTACTCTTCTTTGCCATACTCACTTGTCTCAAGGTAGTTTTCCTTCCATCTTGATTGTCTTCTTGCATGTTAGGGCGTAGGCGACTTTAACTTTTGGCGGACTCTATTCATTACAATGCATTTTACAACAAGAATTGGGGTGCCAACTTTCTATTCTAAGTTTTACATGGCATTCATCAAAATCTAAACAATAAAATTCCTAACAATTTCCCCCTTTTTGATGATGCCAAAACTTAAATCATACAAAGATGCAAATAACAAAGATACATACAGATAGTGTATTGACATAGAATGTATGCTTGCAGAATCAATCTTTTTATTGATCATATCATTCTTGTACTTAACACAAATCAAGTTTACAAGGTGTATCAGAGTATATAATTGTCTTAAAAAAAAAATAGCTTTATTACGAGAAGACTTACATTGTATGTATTTACATAATAAAATACACGAAGGTTGGGCAAAGAACACTTCATCTCCTTCGTTGTCTCCTTCTTTCATCTTGTTCAACATCTTCTTATCTTCTTCTCTTCTTCTCGTCGCCAATCGCCTTCTTTTTCTTTTCATATGCCTTCCTGGCACTTCATCTTTTCTTAATCTTTCCCCTGTCTCTCCCGCCATAGCCGAGTTTGTCTCTTGTTTTCTTCTTCTAATCTTTTTGCATACTCGGCGTTAGTTTTAGCTACTTTTAAATTTGCCACTTGGTCAAGCACGGCCACCAGAGATCCCTCCTTTCTTTCCCTGGATCCACGTATTCAATGTTTTTGGGCGGAGGCCTAGTCCAAGCTTCTTCCTCCACTCATCGCTTCTTCCTCTACCTCTCGGGCGATATCTTTGTCTTGGGTCTTCTTCTTTCCAAATGAGTGACCGGCGGAGTGACCAGAGAGATCGCTTGGGAGTCTCGGCGCTGTCGGCCTTCTTCACATAACGCAAGACCCTTTTCCCCACAAGTCCCAAGCTTGAGCCATGGACATATTTGCAAAGTATCCTTGATTCGAGCGTTTTGAATTCGTCAACCGACGTGGCTCGTCCGACATCCGAAATGGCATACGTGTCTCTCGCTTCACCGAATGCCTCCATGTTCTTTCAAGATGTTCATCACCCTGGCATCCATTCTTCCTTCCACTTCCTTCATCCCCGCTTCAATTGCTTTTCTCTTCTCGGCCCATAGATACAAAGAGTGTTGGAGTGGCAGAGTCACGGAGTTTGTCGCTTATAATGTCACCGTGACAGGACCCTGTTGAGGGTTTGTGCAATCATCAAGGTCATATCTTTTGATCCTTCCCCTCAGAGATTTTCCTTTCTTTTGTTTCAAAATTTCCTCACCGATTTTCCCTTCTCGCTTGTTCCCTTCTCACCGCTCCTTTCTTTTCGACTTGATTTTCTTTGCTTTAAGGTATTCCTCTTCCCCTTTTGGCATCATCAAAGGATAGAGGAACCCCAGGGAACATCTTTGGCAAGCATGAAGTCGAAGTCTTCGATGGTTGAGTTACGCTTCAAGTCCGCGCGTTGTATGCGGACGGAATTGGATCGAGTAGCGTTGGATTCTCAAAATCGCTTCATCTCGGCCATGAGAAGGTCAATTTTCTAGTCATGTGTTCTTCCAAACGTGTATATCATTTGTATTTTGCTCACGCAGCTAGCCTTGATTTCGGCAAAGTGTGAGCTTCATGCATATGCTCAATGTGTTCTCTCGGCTTCGTTTTTGCATCGGCATTTTCTCTCTCCACACCAAAGCGCTTGTTGAACAAAGTTCAAGTATCTCACTGTTCCACTCGCATTGTTTGTCTTGCCGTTGCCACCATTCCCTTATCCCGACTCGTATGCCTCTCAAATCACCGTAAGGAGGCATCTCTGTTGTCCAGCGCATGTCCAAAGAGGCCTCGATGCCTCTCCATCCGTTCAACTTCAGCAAAGAGTGCCTTGAACACTTCTCGAACTTCAAATGATTCTTCATTGTACGGTGATGGGCCATACAAGATCGGGTCATAATTAGCCGGAACAATGGTGTCATTGGAAGAACATGAGCTGGTTTGTAATAGCGTGCTTGTTCATTTTCGACTCTTCGTGGAGTTCGTATCTCCGGTGAGAAAGGAAAGATTCTACAAAAGATTCTTCACCGCCAACCGGGATCTGTTCGATGATGAGCGGTGCGCGTGAAATCCTTTTGGGAATCGATCCTGCTGCGCTTGAGGAGCCTGAGCGGTGGTCTCGGTTCACCGGGTTTTGTTGTAAAGTAGACCCGGCTTTGCCGAGCCACAATACCTTAATGCCGTTGGTCTCAAATTTCGATTTTTCCATTTCGATGACGTCCTCGGCCTTTATCGGTAGCGTCATCGGACGATGATGAGATTTCCATTGGTGGCTCATCATCAAAGTTAAAAGTTTGACGAGTAGTCTTGGGATCGACTTGCTCGTGCCTGGAACATCCGCACTGAGTCTTTTGGATTTGTCATGGGGATGACTCGCTTTTTCTTCGCTTCCGATCCCGCAAAAAGTGACATCGGGGTTGTCCTGGGAATCATGAAGTGCACCGATCTCCTTCTCGGATGGGTCGATGATTGCGGGAGGGATGTTCTCTACTTGACTTCTTTACCCCGGAAGTCTCAACCTCCCGTGGGCCTTCATTACCTCCAAAGTCTCTGCTCACTGCGAGGCCTTGTCCTCCCTTTCAACAAAGTGTCACTTGTCTTAGGGTCTTCTATAGTGGCATCCATTGAGTCTCAACCCCATGGATTGCACTTTCATCGCCAGTGTTAACTCCCGGGGTTGTTCCTTCCGTGCCTCGACGCATCGGCGTCATTAGCTTTCAGAGCGGTTGGCACCTCACCGAGATAGTCTCAATCGCATGCGAGCTTCGTTGATGGCAACTTGCACATTCTTCTTGTGATTGTAATTTCTCTTCTTCGCCTCCTTGATTCTTTGTGGAGTCATCTCGGATCCTCCGACCTTGCCGCAGTGGAGGGGAGTTTCCCCCTCGCACACCGTTGAGTGACTTGAATGGGGTCACTCGTCTCCGACTCCCTACTGCTTCGATTGATGGTTCACCGTTGGGGCGGTGGTGGCACACCTTCAATAGGGGTTGGCTCGACCGGGGTCCCCACTATCCCGGTTCATCGCCATTTCCCTTATTGCCTTCTTCCCGAGTGAGTGGGAAGTGGTAGCAAGCAGCAACATCATCGCTATTTGTCAACCACTCCCATTGGATCGATTTCTAGTTGTGTTCGGAGGACTCTCCTGGTCCCTCCATTAGTCTTTGCTCGTGAAGGATTCTTGATTCGTGGCGATTAAGCTTGCTGCATTTGCAATTCTTCCGTGGCGGCGGACATTCTCCTGGTTCCTCGCCACCGCCGAGAAGACATCGAGGAGAGGATGTGTGTGTTCTCGTGGTGCCGTAGATAGATAGCGGATACTTGCCTTCTCACGTGCTTCGGCTTCTTGACTTGCTTTGCTCTCTCCCTGTCCTTGTAGATCTGCAGGATGTCTAAGCGCTTGTCCTCATCAAGTCTTTGAGCACGATGAGTTAGTCCAAGGAAATTTAGCGCCTTCTTCTTCTTCTATGAACTCAGCCGTTGGAACTGTTCCCGACTTGCTCAACTTCCATTTTCTCCACTCACGCAGACGATTTTGGATGTCCGGGTAAGGTGGAGATAGGATCATTACATCACTATCCGCTTGAGTCGGTTCTTCTTGTGCTTGACTATGTGAGCTACAACAGTGTCTTCGGGTTGCCTCATTAATCGCCTTCACAGACTTGGTTTCATCAACTACATCCGGAGACTCTACTTCTCTAGTAGTCTCCGTGTATTTGTGCTAGCCGAGTAACCCGACTCACCGGGTTTCTCCTGTCGACCGCTGATGAGTCTTCTTCGTCTCCTGGTTTGTACCGGGGAATTTCTGGTTCGTAGGCGGTGTCCTCGAGTCTTGGGCGGCGGGGCCGGCCGGTGTTTGTTTCGAGAGCCGGCCGTCTTGGCTTGTCGCTTCTCCTCCTTTTGACGATCGGAGAAGGTATTTGTGAGTCCTTCTCGACCCGCTAAGGGGGGCAGGTGACACACCTTTGAGGCGGTGACTTTCTGGCTGCAGCGGGGGGAGCATGTTTGGTTTTCTTTCAAAGTTGGGGCGGAGTTTTAGCATTTGCAGGGGGCTTTTCTTCTTAGGGCCGAGAGAAGCGATTGTATCTTCGGGTCACCGATTCCCCCTCACCGGTGTCGCTCTCTTGGCGTAAGCTCTCTTACGTGCGCCAGAGGTTTGCTCAACATCCTCTTGTTAACATGGAAAGCCTTCCCATGTCTAAGAGGGACTCCTTTCACCTCCAATAGCCGGCCAATCACCAGGCCATATCCTGGGATCCTCCAAATGAGCCATCTTCTTTGAAGGACTTGTTCCCCACGCTCGCGAGTCTCAGAGAGATAAACTCAGCCTTGATTGATCTTCTTTTCTTCGATGATTGCAGCCATTACAATCGCTTCGCCTTTGACATTGGTCAAAGTCGCCAAATTTGATGTCGATACATTTGGCAACTATGTCCAACAACTTGTGATAATCCTCCTTCAATGATCTTTTGTTTTTGTGTAAATTATTTTATCAAAGAAAGTCGGACTTGGCTATTTCTTTCCAGGCGTCGGCCAAGTTTACATCGGCTTCTTTTGATCTCGGATGCTCCTTCCTGGTAGTAAGCAATATTCACCAAATCCTTGGCGGTGATAGTCACCGCTTTCGGTGAACAGATGACTTGATTCCTTCATCGTGAATCTCAAAGCATTCACGAGAATTGTGCGACCTCCTCCACATAGGTCATCGGATATTCTAACGTTAGAAACGGTTTCAATCCAGGCGTTTCCAACTTCCCGGCAATTTTCTTTACCAGGGTGTCGTCGGACCTGCTTCACCATTCCGTCGAAATTCACCGTCGAACCTGTGGATTTGCTTTCCTAACTTGGTAAAGTCATAAGTTGGTGCCATTTCTCAGGATTATATCAAGAAAAAAACTCGAAATTGATTTGAATGTTGATAGGGTTTTGAGTATTTTGCCTTTGCTTTTGAGGGAAAGAGATGAACAGTTTTAGAAGTGTGAGAGAGAAACTGGGGCGAAAATGGTTTAAATATGGTTTATGAAAGGACGTGCGGGCGGTTTTTGAATTGTGATCGAAATCAACGGCTTGGATTTCGCACGCCTATTGAGCATTTCACGCCTCGTATTTAATGCGGCAAAGATTTATATCCAATCATAAGCTTGGTGTGCGGCTTTATGTCTCAGACACATCATCATTATCTTGACGTATTCCTTAAAACATTCTGCTAAGTCAAAACGATTGCGTTTTTGTCACTTGCTCATAAGTTATTCACTTATCTCTTAGGCCGATTTAACTCTACTCCTCAGCTTCTCTTAGTGACTCATTTCTCACCGACTTGGTGTAGTCATTGTTTTCCGACATCAAATCTGGTGATTCTTGATCGATTTACGATTTCAGCTTTTTTTCACTCCTTTTCTGTTCTAATTCTCTTCTTTGATTTGTCCGAGTGTCACCACCGATTAGCCCTAACTCATGCTTGAGTTCTTCAAATCTTGACTCACATAATGGTTTTGTGAAGATGTCGGCTAGTTGTTTATCGGTTGAGATATATTCCAAGATAATGTCCTTCTTTTCAACATGATCTCTTATGAAGTGATATCGACATCAATATGTTTTGTTCTTGAGTGCAACACAGATTTTGAGTGATTGCAATTGCACCGTGTTATCACACATGATTGGAATTTCTTTTTCTTCAACTTCATAGTCTCTCATTTCTTTGTCTCATCCATAGGATTTGGGCACAACAACCGCCCGCATGACTATGTATTCCTCGCCTCACCAGTAAAGGTGGCTATTGAGTTTTGCTTCTTGCTAAACCAGAAATTAGTCCGTTTCCTAGCATTTGACATGTGCCTCAAGTGCTCTTCCTGTCCACTCGCATCCAAAGATAGTCGAGAATCAATAGCCAATTAGCTTGAATCCACCTTCCTTTGGATACCATAGCCTACTTCTTGGCTTCCTTTCAAGTATCTCAATATTCTCTTAGTCATTTCTTTGTCATATGGCTCTCTTTTGGAGCAGATTGAAATCTTGCACATACACCTACAAAGAAAGGTGATGTCCGGCTCGCGCTTTGTGAGATGAGAGCGTGATCCAATAAGTGCTCAGATCTTGTTTGATCTACAGTTTGCCATCCGCATCCATGTCCATTTTGATGTGTTCATTGGTATTTTTACGTAAGACTTCTCTTCCATACCAAACTTCTTCATTAATTCTCTCGGTATATTTTGTTTGACTTATGAAGGTTCCATCCTTCGGTTGTTTCACTTGGAGTCCAAGGAAGAATGTCGCCTCTCCCATCATACTCATTTCAAACTTACTTTGCATGAGGTTTGAAAATTTTTCACACACTCTTTGTTAGTGGATCCAAAAATGATGTCATCCACATATATTTGAACAAGCATTATACTCTTCTTGTCTTGAATTAAAAAAGTATTCTATCTACTTTTCCTTTTGTGAATCCATTTTCGATTAGGAATTGTGACAGGTGTCATACCATGCTCGGGTGCCTGTTTCAATCCATACAGGGCTTTCTTGAGTTTGTATACCTTATCTCCAAGAGTCTTCCGCTCAAATCCTCGAGGTTGTTCAACATATACTTCTTCTTCCAATAAACCATTTAGGAATGCACTTTTTACATCCATCCGATATACAATGAAATTCTTATGAGTCGCATAGGCAAGAAACATCCTTATAGCTTCCAATCTTGCTACGAGGGCAAATGTTTCATCAAAATCTATCCCTTCTTCTTGGCAATATCCTTTGGCTACCAGTCTTGCTTTGTTTCTTACCACGAGCCTTCCTCGTTCATCTTATTTCGAATACCCATTTGGTTCCAATAACATTTTGATGTATGGGTCTTTGCACTAATTCCCATACTTTATTTCTCTCAAACCGATTGACTCTTCTTCGCATAGCTTGAATCCAATGTGTGTCGTCCAATGCTTGTGACACATCATTGGGCTCTATTTATGAAATGAAGCATGTGAACATTGCTTCTTGTTGAGTTCGATCTTGTCTTGACACCTTCTTTATATCTCCAATGACAAGTTCGTGGATGGTCTCTCGGCCATCTTACGTCAGTTGGAGTAAGTTAGGCCGATTGATCGACTTGACTTGCGTACCGTGTTCTTTGTGGTCACTCTCTCGTAATCACTTAGCCGCAAATTTTTCCACCGCTTTTGAGATTCAACTATCTCATCTTCTTCTCCTCATTGATAATCCCAAACCTTGACTTGCGCAGATAGGACTCTTCACGTATGTTTGGGTGATTCAAATTATCACCGACTCTTCAATGTCTTCTCCATTTACATTTGGCTCATCGAATACTACATGAATGGATTCTTCAAAGAACCATAGTTCTTTTGTTGAGTACTCAGGCTTTGCTTTCACCGAGTATCCTAAGAAGATACCCTCATCGGCTTTAGCATCAAAAGCTTTTAGGTTGTCTTTGCCATTGTTGTGGATGAAGCATTTACATCCAAATATTCTCAAATATGCAACATTTGGTTTTCTTCCATCCGGATATCATAGGGAGTCTTTGTCACCGCTCTATTTATCATACATCTGTTTTGGGTGTAGCAGTCGTGTTGATTGCTTCAAAATTCCAAAATCTTTTTGTAACCCCGCTCACCTAACATGGTCCTTGCTGCTTCTTTGAGAGTTCTATTCCTTCTTTCTCGCAACTCCATTCTGGCCGTGGAGTTCTTGTCTGATAGTTCATGACCAATGCCATTCTCAATACAATACCGAGTTATTATTCCATTGACAAACTCGGTTCCTCTATCCGATCTTATTTTGATAATGGTTTGACTCTTCTCATTTTGAATCCTCTTCATCACCGTGGTAGTTTTTGTAGAGTTTCTTTCTTCTTGCACATGAATATTGTCCATGTATATCTTGAGTAGTCATCTACTACCACCAAGGTGTATTTCTTTTCCGCTTTGCCGGGCCGGTTCCATCGGGCCAAATAGATCCATATGAAGTAGATGCAATATTCTTGTTGAGGATGGGCATGTCTTTTCTTTGAATGACGACTTGATTTGCTTTCCCCTTCCGACATGCATCACATATACTCTCCTTCTTGTATCGAGTCCGGAAGTCCTTCTACAAGGTGACTTCTTGCCCGAACTTGTTAATTGTTTTGAAATTCAGGTGACTCGGCTTTTTTGTGCCACGCCAACTTGATTCAGATTGTGCTCTTTGCTAGTAGACAGGTCTTTGGTGTTGCGGTTGACCAATCCACTACATACATATTTTTCTCGTCTACATCCTTGCAAAGCACCACTTCATTTGATTCAATTTCTTTGATTTGGCATATACCCATGTTGAATCCAACATTGTAGCCCTTGTCACAGTAGCCGATCGATACTCGATTAAGTTGAAGTTGAGTCCTTCAACATATGCAACATCTGTGATTTCTAATCCATTCATTTTGATGGATCCAATGCCTCTTATTTCACCAGAGCTTCATTTCCTCCAAATATGACTTTTGCTCCTTTGACTTCCTTGAATTTTGATGATTTCTCTTATTTCTGTCATATGTCCGGAATGTGCCACTATCCATGTACCAGGTTCCTTGGCACTCACTTGCTTCCTTGAACTCCGCAATCAAGGAAATTAAGTTTTAGGTACCCATACTTGTCCTGGTCCCGAGGGTTAGAATTGTAAGATGATCCAACCAACCTATAGCCAAATGATTTGACTCTAAGAGGTTGCCATCTATCGCCCATAATCATAATTAATCCTCGACAAATTGCTTGGGGATTCTAGGTTCATACAAATTGTCGTATGCCTGCATATGTGTTTTAGCAATTGCCTTTCTTGGGTAATTGTGGTGTCTTTGAGTGTAGTGCCTAGGTGCATATGTGTCTTGATGAAAGCTCTTATACTTTTGGAATGGCCTTTCTTTGAGTTCTAGGCCTTTGCCATTTGGGCTTATATTCCATAAGTCTATGCTTTGATAGTTCACATTATTCCAATCACTTGGCTTGGATATTTTCTACCATTCCCATCATATGTATTTCTTTTATGGATTTTCTGGGATTTTTGGTAGCTCGCTTCTTCTTTACTGAGTATTTTCTGTTTGGAGTTAGGAGGGGACTCATGAATCTCTTCTCACCGTCCTTTCAAAGATACTCAATCGGTCGTTTTCCTTTTCCTTTGTAACCAAGGCCAGTTTGCTTAGTATTGTGTTTTGGAGTGAATGTGTGTGCAACACTTAGAGTTTTGGATTTTTAGACTCTTCATGACTTGAAGTCCCTTTTTCCAAAATTACTCTTGAGGTTTGACATGGCACGAGGAATTAAATCCTAAGCTTGTCTTGTCTCCACATTCTCTTTGACTCATAATAAGATCATCCAATGATTTAGATGCCTTAGTGAATGAGGCAATAACATTTTTGAGGTCATTCTCCCTCTTTTCTATAGCGAGCAATTTCTCGCTACTAGTTTAGCATTTTCACTTTTTAACCTTTCATTCTCAATGACTATTTGACTTAGAGTACTCGGCTCCTTAGTCGACTTTGAGTTTTGACTTTTGAGTAGGTTGTTTTCCTCATTCAATAGTGTGTGTGAGGATTTAATGTGTTCAAAATCTTTCATCATTTTGCTTAATGAATCATAAAGATCTGTAGGTGATGAAGTGAGTGTGTCAGTCGCTATCACTAGTGTCGAGTTTGTTGAGTTAGATTGTACCTCATCTTCTTGATCTTGTTCTTTGGCCATCAAGCGGATCGGGGCTTCTTCTTCGAGTCACTTGAGTAGTCACCACATCGCTTCTCTCAATCACCGTCTCCTTGACTTGGCTTTGTTTTAAAGCCTGCAAACCCATCATTGCCTTTTTTTTTTTCTTGTCTTCTTTCTCTCAAGATCTTTCTTTCTTCTTCATCTCTGTACTTGTTGACTACAGGATATGAGCAAATAAATGGCATAGTGACCTGGTTGTCTACAGTTCAACATAGATATTCAGACCTTTTGATCGGCTCTTTCCATTCTTGAGTTGTCACCCTTTGATATTCAACTTTTTGATGATCTGTTCTTCTTGGTTGGCCTGTCTTCCCTTGATTTGGAGGGAGCCGAGTGTCTTCTGGAAGATTCACCTTTTCCTCTCTTGTAGTTCTTGTTAAAGAACTTGTTAAATTTTTTAACCATCGGGGCTATTTCTTCCGGGTCAATTACTTCTTTGACCTCATCTCTTCCCATCTTTGACAATTAGAGCAGCAAAATTTTTTGGGTATAGCTGTCTCTTCCTGGTCTTTTTCTTCTCACTCAAACTCGTAGGCTTTGAGGTCCGAGAATAACTCATGGTTGGATGTCTTTGATAGGTCCATGGAATGTCTCGGTGCCATGACCTTCATTTCCATTCGGTACTGAAGACTTTTTAGGATTTTCATACACATTTTCTTCTCGTGTATATTCCTTTCCAAGTGCGGACAGCTCATTTGTGATTTCAAATGAACCGAGCGTCTAGTTGATCCAGGTTCTCTCCGAGATCATTTTGAAGTTCTCAAATTTCTGTACAGACCACCGATAATTTGTTTTCTTTGATTTGCTCGAGCCTTCACAAATCAATGTCACTTATCCTGCATTTCTTTAGCCGTTTTGCATGATTTGACTTTGTTGAACATGGCTTTGTCCAAGGTTTTGTAGAGGATGTCCTTGGCTACATTGTCCAGGTTGTATCTTTTTCTCATCATTTGTCCACTCGAGTTCTTGGTTTTTCAACCATGATGCAGGGCCGGGAGCATCTTCTTCCCTTCACCGCAATCTCTTCGCATGCAATTTTGTGTTCACCTTTAATATTTGTAGAGGCCCATCTTCTATCACTATCCACATTTCATCATGTAATGCCGATAGATGAGCACATCACATACGAATTTTCCAATCATCAAATTCCTCAATAGTGAACATAGGGATGCGTGTCAAATTTGCTTCCATGATAATGACTTTTAATAAAAAGAGTTTTGAAGGTTTAAGTACTAAAGCGCGGACTTTGAAAAGTTTGGAGATCTAGTTCAAGAACCGGTCATGGGAGGGTTCAATGAACCAACCGCTCCGATACCACTTGTAGGTCCCAAGGGGTGTAAGTGTAAGGTTTAGAAGGGGGGTTGAATAAACCTTACCAAATTTTCGATTTAGTCCTTTTTAAATCTACGAGTTGATTCTACACACCGTGTCCTTGATGGACAATCGAATTAGTCACTCGGTAGAGTTAATCTCTCAACGCACTCAACCGAGCCGTTGATGGAGTAACTCACTGTTGGCTATAATTTAACTCAACTTTGTGGTTTTATTTTCAAA
Organism: Rehmannia glutinosa; assembly: GCA_016081115.2. Classification (NCBI taxonomy): domain Eukaryota; kingdom Viridiplantae; phylum Streptophyta; class Magnoliopsida; order Lamiales; family Orobanchaceae; genus Rehmannia; species Rehmannia glutinosa. Next base: position 62,356,374 of record CM071931.1, on the reverse strand, counting down.
TGGAAGACTTAACACCCTTAAGTTTGATTAAGCAAGATTTTAGAACTTGATTTAGTACTTGTAAATTATCAAATGGATAGCAAATTTATCGTGATATAAGCGGAGTTAAAAGTGCGAGAATTTAAATGCTTTGAAATGTAAATGACACACGATGGAGGTTTTTATAGAGGTTCAAGATGGGGTAATTCTTCTACTCCTCTCTTCTCCAACTCCCCGGAGGAATCCACTAAGTAATGATCGGTTTACAAAGTGGTAATCCGGATACAAGTCTTGATCACAACAAATGACTTGATCCTTAGGGACTCGATCGAGACGCCTTGATCACTCACCAAGCTTCTCGTAAACTGCGACTCGGCTTTCTTCACAGGCGGCTTGCTTTGCTACTACAACTCACTTGCTCAAGCTCTTTGGATTTGATCACGAAGCCCTCCAAAAGCTTAAGACTTGGTTCAACCTTGAACCTTTCTACAATCCTTCCCGGAATGTAGACCCCTTGTTTTCAAAAGTTTCCTCTTCAACCGATTGAAGTTCTCTTTCCTTCACGGTGAGTGTTGGATTGATGTACTTCGTAGTGTAGGCTTGAGGATTGAGATTGTTTCGATTTTCTAATGTACTTGTATATCTCACGTATGTGTCATCCCTTTTTCTCAAACAAACTCCTCGGCCTTTTTATAGTGAACTTTCAAAAATTTGCCCGATTGAAGAGATAGGCTCATTTTTGAAAGTCACTTTGCGATCGTTGGCTTGCGCTTCTTGGAATTGCCGTTTCCTCGTATGAATTGTTCTTTCACCTTCTCGAGTTCGACACGGTGTAGTGCTTCCCATTGGTTCATTCCTTTTGCACGCTTCGGGACCGAGCACTCCAAGAAAGGTGGTATGGAGATATTACTTGTTTAAGTAAATCTCTTGATTTAAATCGGCAACGGTTCTTTTTTACGCTTATCTCGACTTGATGCATTTCCTTGCTTTCCCCAGGTGACTTAGAGTCGCTTCCAATCATTGGATGACTCTTCCGTCACTACAACTTGAGACTTGGCTTTTCTTGAGTTGACTTGGTGATGCTCCACTCACCGCATCTCGATTGCTTCTTCAAGAGGAGTTCATGTCTACTCTTCTTTGCCATACTCACTTGTCTCGAAGCGAGTTTTCCTTCCATCTTGATTGTCTTCTTGCATGTTAGGGCGTAGGCGACTTAACTCGGCTTGGCCGCCTCTATTCATTACAATGCATTTTACAACAAGAATTGGGGTGCCAACTTTCTATTCTAAGTTTTACATGGCATTCATCAAAATCTAAACAATAAAATTCCTAACAATGCATTACTTTCAGTGGTTCAAACCACTGAGGTTGTCGGTTCAAATCCAACAATTACTGCCGATGGTGAGGAGGGTGCATCTGAAAGCGATGGGGACAATGTCAAACCTGCTTTTGTTGATATTGGTAGTCCTGTCAGAGTCGGATCTTCAAAAATTGATGACATTGTTTATCAGAAACGGAAAAGGATGATAAGACCTAGCCCCACGAAGAAATCGCCTTTTACGGATCCAAGTCATCATGTCCCACCGAAGAAAAAGGTTAAGGTTGTTTCGTAAATTGATGCTCCGGAAATTCGTCAGTTGCAACTCTATGATCCAATGGGGCCTTTACCCACAGGCCTTGATTGCAGAATTTGAGAAGTGGTTTGCTGAAAACAAGGACAACAAGGTCGTATTCGTTCATTGTTCAGTTGAGGAAGGTCACAAATTTTTGTGCCTCATGGTTCTTGAATATCCGTGACCCAGAAGGATGGCTGGATGATCAGGTATGTTCACAAAATCACTTCCATTTTTCCTGCCCACTTCTTTACCTATCTTCCTGCCCATTTTTTTTTATTTACTTGCCTACCCTTTTGCCTTACTGTGTGCCCACATATGTGCCCACTTTGTTCATTGCAGCAAATGGACCTGTTGATGCGCCTCGTGGCGTATAAATCAAAAAAATGGCCTGAATGTTTCTTCTCGAACTGGACAACCGTGGATATGCTATTTTGCGTACGTAGCATCATTTATTTATACAAACATGTCATTGGGTACGTAGCATCATTTATTTACACAAACATGTCATTCATCTTGTTTTTTTTATATAAATTTGTTTCTGACATTGATTTACTTTAATTTGACAGAATAATTTGACTATGAAATGGGCTAACAAGTATGCAAAAGCTTCAAAGAATAAAAAGAAAGACTGGTCTTGGTGGAAGGTTGATGAAACTATAATGGAATATTTGACGGGCGTATATCCGCTAGACGGTCTTGGGAAATCATGGGCTAAAGTTGACAAGGTCTATGGCATAGGCCACGTCACTGGTAACCATTGGGTGCTATATGAGTTGGACTTGAAGAAAAAGTTGATCGTTGTATATGATTCAATGTCCGAGTCCAAGTCAATTAGTACTTATATTGGACAATTCCGTAAATTAGCGTCAATGCTACCAAGTTTGTGCGAGGAAGCTCACATTTGGGACAACAGGGTCGAGCCCCCCCAAAAGGATTGGAAGATTGAACGGTATGAGCGTCCCCCGCAACAATTGAATACCGGTGATTGTGGCATAATGTGCATGAAGATGGTGGAGTCCTTGGTCAAGAGACGTGGCGTAGTGAAAATCAACGCCAAGAGGTGCGATGAATTCAGGCTCAGAATTTGCGCAGAAATATACAAAGAAGGAAATATTAGATGTTAATTTGTAAGTATATTGTTTGGATTAAACTTTTATTTGTGTTCCCTATATTAGATGTTAATGGTGTAGTACTTTTATATTATGTATGACGTTAAACTTCATAATTATGTGTGACGTTAGTACTTGTATATTCTTGTAATTCAAAATTAGTATGACATGCCCACAATTAAAAGGGTTTAACATGCCCACAATCCTGCCTATGCATCTGCCTACGCAAATGCCCACTATTTCAAAATTTGTATAAGACACAGATCTAAAAATAGGCATGCCCACGAACTTGCCTCAATTTCAAAATTATTAAGTCAGTTCTAAAAATATTAAAACCTTTAACATGCCCACAATCCTGCCTATGCATCTGCCTACGCAAATGCCCACTATTTCAAAATTTGTATAAGACACAGATCTAAAAATAGGCACGCCCACAATCCTGCCTACGCATCTGCCTACGCAAATGCCCACTATTTTCAAAATTAATATAAGACAAATATAAAAAATATTAAACACTTTAACATACCCAAATAAGGCAACCTAATCAACCAAATACAAGAATTGTACATAAACAATGTAAAAATCTCAAAATATTAAACCTTTAACGTGCCCACAATCCTGCCTACGCATCTGCCTATGTAAATGCCCACTATTTTCAAAATTATTATAAGACAAATATAAAAATATTAAACATTTTAACATGCCCAAAGAAGGCAACCGAATCAACCAAATACAAGAATTGTACATAAACAATGTAAAAATCTCAAAATATTAAACCCTTATCGTGCCCACAATATTGCCTACGCATATGCCTACGCAACTGCCCACCATTTCAAAATTTGTATAAGACACAGATGTAGAAATAGGCATGCCCACGAACTTGCCTTCAATTTCAAAATTATTAAGACAGATCTAAAAATATTAAACCTTTTAACGTGCCAACAATCCCGCCTACGCATCTGCCTACGCAAATGCCCACTATTTCAAAATTAGTATAAGACAGATTTAAAAACATTAAACACTTTAACATGCCCAAAGAAGGAAACATAATCAACCGAATACAAGAATTGTACATAAACAATGTAAAAAAATGGTACTCAACTGCCTACCATCAATATAGTACATTACACAAACATTTGCCTATCCAAATGCCTACCATATTATAATGTAATACATCAAATTAGAAACAACCAATATTCATCAGCCCACACTTTCTAAGATTTGATGTTACTTCTCACCGGAATGGGTTTCTAGCACGTTTTGCGATTATGACCGGTACCTTTACATCACCCACACTTCCTTTTCATTTTTTTGCTCGCCCTAGGGGGACGCATGATTGGAGGCAACACATTCAACTGGGATACTTCCTCGGGGGTATTCTAGAAGTCCACATGGCTTACAAGGAAGATGGCCTCTGCATATATATCTATTAGTGCTTCAGTTGTGTAAAATTGGGAGGCGGGTACGTACCTTGGCATTCCAACTTTCCTAGCTGCTGCTAGTGCATGTGTACATGGTAATTGATCCAGTTGGAACACATTACATGTGCACTTTCTTGCATTCAAATCGACCTCGGCATTCCTATCACCATCAAGTACATATATAGTAGGTGTAGTAATGCGATGTTTGGACATCCATCCTCCTACTCTTTTCATCCCGCTCTCGAACAATTTTTCTCATTGATCATTCAATGTATATTTCACCTTCACAGCCACATTACGCCGTTCTGCATACCACCTCATCAACATCATTAAGATTGCATCCAAAAGGGCCACCGGAAGGTATTCCCTAGCATCCCTGAGCACGACATTAAGACTCTCTGCGATGTTGGTAGTCATGATGATATATCGTCTACCTGGAAAAAACACACGAGCCGATTGCTCCTTCTGAATATTTTCAATCGTCAGGTAGTTATATATATCACTAGATACAAAATGTATCTCGTTTATGATATGTCAAAATTCAGATTCATTATATGTCTTAGCGGCACAATAGAGTAGAGCCGATACATCCATATCCTTAAATTTGGCAACAACATTTTGTCTTAGATGGTAGATGCAAATTCCATGGTGTGCATCTGGGAAAACTTCCTTAACGGCATTAGCAATAGACTGATGGCGGTCTGAGATAATAACCAAATACTTCTTATCCGCCAACAAGACATTTATCTTTTCAAGAAACCATTTCCATGAAACATCATTCTCCGAGTCGACAATGGCAAATGCTAAAGGGTAAATTTGGTTGTTACCGTCCATACCTGTAGCCACTAATAACATACATCGGTACTTCCCCTTTAGATGCGTACCATCCACAGCCAATACGGGTCGAATACATGTCCAAAATCCACGTATACACACACCTAAAGCCATGAAACAATATTTGAAACAACCACCTTCATCAGCCTCAATCTCGGTCACAGTACCGCGATTGACTTGTTGGACAAGCTCCAAGTAAGCAGCAAGTTGTTTGAACAAATCTTCCGGATAACCTCTAACCAATTTAATTGCTTCTTCCTTTGCTCTCCATGTTTTGTCATAACTTATGTCCACATTGAATTTATCTTTTATTTCAGCAATAATAGCTAGAGGTGGGTATGAATGTGTGGGTTGTTTATATCTGTACATAACTGTCTCACTCAACACCTTACTCCTAGCCTGCCTATGCTCATTGTTATTCATTTCAATCGAACACTCATGACAATTTTTATATTTAACAACAACCCATAGATGCCCACCTCGCCGCCTAGTCACGCGTATCATCTACCCACAATTTTTATCCACACAACTGGCAACAAATCTAACCTTGTCTGTCTTTTTAACAACGTGTTGTCTATTTTTCAGCATACAAATTATTGCAAGTCGCCGACTAAATTCTTATTTCGTACGGAAAACTTGACCAACCTGTAAATCATCATCTACTGAGATAGAGTTACAAGTGCTTGTTTGATTGCTCATAGGCCCCACACCACTGTGCCCAGTTTCCACAGAATTCCTTTTGCATGATTGACTATCATGCCCAGTATGCCCACCCTCATGCCTACCTTCATGCCCACTTTCCTGCCCACAATTCATATGCCCACTATCCTGCCCACCATATTGCCTGAACTCCTGCCCACCATTCTTATGCCTATTTTTCTGCACACCATCATATTGCCTGAACTCCTGCCCACCATTCTTATGCCCACTTTCCTGCCCACAATCTTGCCTGAACTCCTACCTACCATCTTCATGCCTACTCTCTGGACGACTTTTGTGCCCACCCCCGAGTTTAGCATTCCCCCTTGCTGCTGCCTCAACAACACCACCACAACCACCACCATCTTCGTCACTTGACCTATCTACATCCTCCCAAAACAGAGGGTCATTCTCAAGGTCTTCAATAGTCATACCTAAATATTCTTCAAAACCAGATGTTTCTTTGACAACCCTTTTGCCTTTATCGGTGTTATGCTCGGGGCGTGGTAGATCCTCTTGAACGATAGTTTCTTTTTCAACACCACCACCATCATTCCCTTCAGAAGTAATAGGCCAATCATCGCCACTTGACATATCTACATCCTCCCAAAACATAGGGTGATTCTCAAGGTCTTCCATAGTCATACCAAAATATGGAAGTATACGAGATTTTCTTTTTGCAACCCTTTTGCGTTTATTGGTCTTACGCCTTTTGGTCGTACGCACGGGACGTGGCATAACCTCTTCAACGATAGGTTCTTTTTTAATTGGCAACATCTCTTGATTGCTACTAGCTGACTCCAAAGAGTGTTTTTTTTCTTATTTTCCCTTCTAATCAGACAAACCTGAACAGATAAAGGCTTCTCACTATTCATGCGAACAAGTAGCCTGACATCGTCATCATCGGTGACTGGACATGGTGGCAAGGGATTAACATGTTCATAGCCAAACCAACTGGTCAACTCTATTTCACCCTCATATGGATTGAATTTAGAGAAAATATAAGCTTTCCGCAACAATTCAGCGTACGTGAACTCTAAAGGGAAGAGAACGGTTTTGGAATGCTTCCCTGTATACCTCCATCAGGATGTACTTATGTCACAATCCCAAACTCCATCCCATAAGAAAATTATATGAACCCCTGCAGTAAATAAATAGATATAATAGATCAGTTTCCTTGTCCACCCACAATATTTAACATTCAATGTAAATACCCACCCAAGTGCCCACGGAAATACCCACCCAGTTGCCCATTACCGGTTCAGTTCACTTGTCCACCCACAAAATTTGACATTGAACGTCAATGCCCACACAATTGCCCACACAAATACCCACTCAAGTGCCCACCTCCGGTTCAGTTCACTTGTCCACCCACAAAATTTGACATTGAACGTAACTGCCCACACAACTGCCCACACAATTGCCCACACAAATACCCACCCAAGTGCCCACCTCCGGTCCAGTTCACTTGTCCACCCACAAGTTTTGATATTTAATATAACTGCCCACCCAACAGCCTACGGTTATGCCCACGTGTTTACCCACCAATACAACTTGCAAAAAATCGAAACTCTTCAAATTATACCCATTCCAAAAATCGTGGAAAATTGGTTAATCGAACCATTTTGCGAAAATGAAAATCACTAAAATTACACGAAAGAACAATCAAAACTAACCTTTATCCATATTTTTGATGCAAGAACTGAGATTTATTGTCGAACCCAGGTCCTTTCGTCCCTCAATTTCGAACGCTCCTCAATTTTGCCTCCTTCAAACGCGTCGCACTACTAGGGTTCATACTTTTGAAGAAGAAATCATAAATCTTGCTCTCTTTGCTCGAAAATCTTGTTTGTGATTCTTTCTAGGCATGTAATGGTGAAACTAGAGTTTGTAATGGTGAAAAGTAATCTCCCGCTAGCTGAAAAGCACACTCCCGCCCATAATGAACGCTTTTTCTTTTTTTTTTTTTTGATTTCTTTAAGTTAGGGGTAAATTAGACATTTTAGGTAGGGAAAAGGGGTAGATTTCATTAGTTAATAAAGTGGAGGTATTTTTCCTTAATACCCGTTGTTGGGGGTATTTTCCCTAATTTCCTTGATGAATTACTAGTCACTAAGAATTTGTGGGAGGCGCTAATTTTAATCGAGGGAAAGGAAAAGATAATATCGATAGTTATATAACAAAAATCGAAAATAAGACGAAGGAAAAAAAAAATTCAATATTTAGAAATTACTGCCCACGTTTCTTCCATTTTACCTATCCACCCCAGAATTTCAAACTAACATATCACTTTCCAGTTATAGTAAATTTCCAGTCAGCCTCACTCCGCAAAACACCATTGACACCTGAGCTAGGGTTTTACACCGAAAACCCCTACAACCATGAAGTTAGCGCCATTGAACACCGTTCAGAACGCCCACGAAGACTCGATTTGGACGGCGGCGTGGGTGCCGGCGACGGAGGATTCAAGGCCGCTGCTCTTGACGGGGTCGCTTGATGAGACGGTGCGGTTGTGGAATCCGGACGGTCCCGAGAAGGTTCAGACAAACACCGGCCACTGCCTCGGCGTCGTATCGGTTGCGGCCCACCCGTCAGGTAGAATCGCAGCGTCCGCCTCCATTGACAGCTTTATACGAGTCTTTGATGTTGCTACTAACAATACCATCGCCACTCTCGAGGCTCCACCCTCCGAAGTCTGGCAATTGCAATTCAATCCCCAGGTATTAATTAGTATGTTACCTTTAGGAATTTGCTCGTGATTTTGTTTTTTTCCGAGTTGTCTGTGTGAATGATTGTTCGGGTTTGTGAAATATAATGTGCTGGAAAAAAGCAAAAAAAAAAACATGTCTTTGTTTGTTATCATGGAATTGATGTTGAATTTTGGGAGGAGAGAAAATTAGTTATCCTCTTGAAGACCTATTTGATATCTTTTTTTTTTTTAAATATGGAAACTAGAGGCTTCATTGTTTCTTTTAGCGATTGGATGACTGGTAAGTAGGGATCCTACAATTAGTGTAGGAGAACAACTACAGCAACAATCTAATAAAACCTCTGACTTCTCAGAATCGAGCAAGCCGTTTTGGGCACATCAGAGCCAAATGTTGGACAATACAAAAGATAAAGGAAAACATACTTAGATTTCCATGTAAGAATCTTGGGCTGAGATTGTATGTCAAAACAAACAGAATTGACAAGAGAAACTATGTGATTTTATGGGAGCAGTGCGAATAAGATATATGGGGGTAAGATAATTGACATCAAAATATCAAATGAAGCTAAAAGAAAATGTAAAGATGCAAACAAAGTGGTGGAACCATGCATATTTTCGGGAGGATTTGGTGAATGATCAAAAGAGCTGGTTCACTGTTTCAAGGTTCTAAATGGTTAGCCATCCTTCCTTATTTGTATCTGTTACGACAAAATCAGTTTCGGATCTGTTAAGGGAGGATTCTATATTGTACTTACCCTAATGATTAGAGAGGTCACAGGGGTGGACACGTAAAAGGTGTATGAGATGTTTTGCAAGGAATGCAATAACACGATTGTTCTTTCCTCTGCATATTCTTTCTTTTTTTATTTTTCTTTACTTTTTATTATTTTTTTCTTGTGGGGTAGGGGTAAGGGGTTAGAGGCTCTTTTGGATTGTTCTCCTTCGCTATACTGCAAACATTGAATTTTCTCTTTCCTTGTAACGAAGTTAATCTCTAAAGACTCTCTGGGATAACTAAAATTTAAAACTAACTAGTACTATAATTGTTTTTGAAACTGAATACATTGAACTTTTCTTAATGTGAGATGTAACACACACTGACACACTTGATTAGAAAGCCGGGAGGATGTTTGTTGACCAAGGGAGTGACTCGACAAAAGAAATAAAAGATGCCAGGGTGTGGAAATCGGAAGCTTCGTAACAATCCCTTAAGCGAAAACCTTCCATCTCATAAATGATATCCTAAATCCAGAGAAACCAGATATCCTTCTCCCCTTACTTTTCCTCTTTCTATCTTTTTTGGATTCTTGTCTCGAGGATATTCTATGTCATCTCTTGATCCCAACTGTCAAACTCTCTCCATGGGTTGGGAACTCGATGAACTGTTTACACGTACATTCGTTATCTTAAAAGTTGCATTAGGAAACCTCGTCTGCCTGAGGGATGATGTTCCCTAATTAGTCTGTATTTTTTTGTTAGACAAACACAAACTTTTGGTAAATAATGTTCCTTCTCATTCAGAATCTCCAAGGTGGATTTAGATTAAATGTTACCATGTAATTTCTTTTTCTTGTTCTTCTCTCTCTCTCTCTCTCTCTCTCTCTCTCTCTCTCTCTCTCTCTCTCTCTCTCTCTATATATATATATATTTATAGATATCATAGTTGTCAAAGCGGGCCTAGGTGACGCCTAGGCGAGAGGCGACGGTTCCTCGCAATCGAAGGCCTCGCTTCCGGGGAGGCGAAAAGCGATGCCTTTTTGGTTTTTCTTTTTTTTTTGTAATAATTTGAAAAAGGATTTTAAGAAAAGACACCATAAAAACATAGGCACTGCAATTCCTTCCCCTGCAAAAGCAAAATCCGTCTTTCTTTCTGCAATGGAACCCTCGACTCCTTCCCCTGCACCGCTGGCCGCTGCGACCCACCGGCACAATTCCCCGACGCAACCCTCCGCCGAGACTCACGCACCTCCTTCCGAATTCCATGATGCGAACTGCTTCTTTATTGCTTTATTTCTTTGTTTTTTGTTCCCTTTTCCATTTCTTGTTTGTAGTTGGGGTTTTATTTGGTTCTGGGTCCCGACGGATGCTGTCCAGTTGGGTTTTTTCAGTTTTGACTATTATTTTCAATTTGACTGTTATTAGCTTTTATTTTGACTATTATTTGGACGTTTATTATTTCAATTTTCACTTCTGTCTATTATTTGCCTATTTGGATGTTGCCCGGATGTGTGTAAATTTATGGGTATAAATATATAACATGTTTTTTATTTGTTGTCGCTTTGCGTGTGGCCATTGCCTTTTGTCACCTTGGCCGTGGGGCCCTTGGCTATGGCTTGTTGCCTTGGCGTCGCCTATCGCTTTAACAACTATGCTCTCTCTCTCTCTCTCTCTCTCTCTCTCTCTCTCTCTATATATATATATATATATATATATATATATATATATATTGATTGCTGGTGGTTGGGGGGTTGGGGATGGAGAAGAGGGCTGTCTGTGGAGAGTCATCATCAGCCACTGAAAGGTTTATGCCCTGTTTTCCATAAAATCAAGAGGTATATGTTATTATTAGTGGATATATTTATTTATACAATTTTGGCCGAAGATTCCATTTCTGGAACATTGAACACTAAGTTTCATCTCATTAGTGACCAATTATTTTATTTGACAATGCATCATCTATGAAGTTATGCTTTGTTACATTAATTTTTAGGGCTCTCAGCATGTCTCCAGATGGAGATTGATCAATCTAACTTTTTTCCTGAATTCATAGATATATAAGCATTTGAAGTACTTCCAGCCCATTTTAAAGTACGCTAGTATGTGGAGCAGCTTTCATTTCATATATGATGTCCATTGCACTTTGCAAACCGCCTGCCAACTTTGTTTTGCCTTGATGAAAATTTACAGCCTTGCAGTTATTTTACTGGGATTGTGCGAGAACAAATTTTACAAAACTTTAACTCATTTTAATAGTACCATTTTTGGTTGTTGCTCACACCATTAGCTGTCTGATATCGAGTCTATTGATATAAACAGAAACATCGAAGTTTTCATTCACTGTAGGTGGTGTATGTGACGTGTGGTCTCTTTCGTTTATAGAACGACGCTAGTATAGTGCTTTTATTAGTTACGTGTTACCTTTTGTCATTTATATTTCTGGACAAGTAGTCCAAAGGAGGCAGCTCAACGCACGAATAGAAGAGTTATAGAATTCACTTGATCATAAAGTATTTGTCTCACACCAATGGAAAATTGAGGCAAGTGTGTCCGCAGTAGCAACTCAATGGGACAGAAACTGCACTAACCGTCTAACCCTTACTCCCAAGCTCATTTATGTGTGTGATCTAGTGTCAAGACATTAGTTGTAACTTGTAAAGATATGAATTCTTGAGAAGGCTTGCTTGTGCATACAGCCTTAAACACACATGCTTACTGACTCTCACACACATAAAATTGAACACGGAATGAAATTGGACCTCAAATTTGAGATGTTTTTAAATAATGGCGCTATTGATGTTTTGTCTGCATATTAGTATACTTCTCCTACCATGTGGGCTGTAGGTTGACTCTAAAAACCTCCATTGGCAGCTGTAAATTGATGTGCTTGGTCATAAATGTTTTCTTCCCCTCATTTTCCTTCATTGTAGTTTGCAAGATTATTATTTGGTTGGGCCGTGAAACACTGTTCTCCAGTATGTGGCCATAGCTTATTTACCTAAGTCTCCTTTTTTATGAAATGACTGGATAAGGAAAACAATTACGTTTTTTGAATTTCCAGGAGTACTAAGAAGTAAGAAAAATGAAGCATTCCAATCTCATCATTATGTTTCGTTAATGTGATAACTTTATAAGTAATACTAATTTACTGTTTCACTATTTAAAAAGGGTCATTTAGATTTCCTTCTTTCCCCCGATTTTCTGTTGAATGACAACCAAACAACTGGTATATCCCCCTTCTGTTCCCTTATCTTCCTGGAAAACAAGCAGAGCTTAAAAGTTACTGTGTCGTTTGTGAGCTTATATATATGTTCCTTTCGTTTTTTCCTTTTTTTTTTGGGGGTGGGTGGGTGGGTAATACAACACCTTCTGGGCTTCGACAGTATTAATGATAACAAACTATTTATATTCGGATGTGTGGTAGCTATAAAATTCTGATTCTCGCTTATGTAGCATCATGTTATACCTTTTCAGGCATTTTGAGAAGCATTACAATATCAGATACAGATTTATTGTCCCTTGTCATAGAAGCTTTTGATTGACTCATCAAAAACATCTACATTTTCTAACTCAGGGCACAACATTGGCTGCAGCTGGAGGTGGTAGTGCTTCAGTAAAGCTTTGGGACACTGCCGAATGGAAACTAATCGCCACACTTGAAGTTCCTCGACCAGAAGGTTTAAAACCCTCAGAAAAAAGTGGCAGCAAAAAGTTTGCCCTCTCAGTAGCATGGAGCCCTGACGGCCGACAAATCGCGTGTGGCGCAATGGACGGCACCATCTCCGTTTTCGACGTGCCTCGTGCTAAATTCATGCACCACTTGGAAGGCCATTGCATGCCCGTTAGGAGTCTCGTCTACTCATCGGCACCTCTTGACTCGAGAATACTTTTCTCCACCTCGGACGACGGTCATGTCCATGTGTACGATGCCGAAAGGAAAACCTTGATTACATCTATGTCGGGCCACTCGAGCTGGGTACTGAGCGTGGATGTTTCACCGGACGGAGCGGCAATTGCGACGGGATCGAGTGATAAGAGCGTTCGGCTGTGGGATCTTAAAATGAGAGCGGCTACTCAGATATTAACCAGCCACAGCGATCAGGTCTGGGCAGTGGCGTTTGGACCGACGTTACGGACAGATGTGAGATCTTGTCTGCTTGCCAGTGTGTCGGATGACAAGAGTGTGTCGTTCTATAAATATTCTTGAAAATAGGTAACTCAGAGGAAGATTTGAAACTTATTTCTCCCCACATTTGGTTGACGTACTGGGAATCTGGGGATGTTTTCTTGTTCAATATTTGATAGTGGCTGAGCAAACTTGTGTATGTAAACTTGTGGCCTGCTTGATATTTATGTTTGGTTTTAGTTCTGAATGTCAATTTGTTTGATAATGTTAGTAAAATTGCAAAATTAGTCCCTAACTATAGGGAGGTAGTAAAAAGGTTCTGTAAAAATCACTCTTTGCAAAAACACTTGTAATTACATAAACATTTCAATTTTGGTCCTGCAAAATGCATGGTTTGCAAAATAGTCATGCTATGAAAATCTCAATTTTGGTCATAATTTTACCGGAGATTGGAAATTACATGTGAGGCTCACATGATCGCAATGTGATGAAATTAGTGCCAAAATTGAGATTTTCAAATAGTTACGGAACTATTTTGCAAACAGTGCATTTTTCAGGACCAAAATCAAGAGTTTTTACATGACCTTTGCTACTGCCATATAGTTACGGGACCGTTTTTGCCCATAATGTTTGTTTGGCGATTGATCCTTTGTTAGTTCTAATTTGGTAATTGTGATTCTTGAAGTTGTATCAGATTTTGTTTTTGTTTTCTGGAAATCAGAGTTTACATTTGTTTTAAACTAGAGCAAGAATTGACCAAATACTTTTTGTACTTGCCCTACTTTTTGTTTTCATAAACTAGCAACATACTTTTCTTGTTGAATGAGCAAATAAAAAATGTTCATTTCTTTGGCAGCTTTTATGATATTAGACATATATGCTAGTTTATACTACCATGTGAATGGAGTATGAATTTTTTTTCTTGTTAAAAGGAACTATTCAAGCTGTGATTGCTTGTGTGAATTTTGTAAATAAACTAAACAATTTTTTTTTGTCCCATGCGATTTTTTGAAAAAAAAATATAATATGCATTAAGGGTGTGAATGGTACGGTACGGTTCGGAGATTCAAAAATTCTCAGAACCATACCAAAATTCAGATATTTCAATAATTGATATATGGAACTAGCTAAAAATATTCATACTACACCATTCCAAATTTCGGGACAGTTTGGTACGGATATTCGATTTTAATGGACTGGTTTGGTCCGGAATAAAGAATTTGGAGAATTGAAGATTATTCATGTTTTAAAAAGAGACAAAAAAAGATAATAAATATGAAACCATTAATTAAATCCTACTTTAATCGTTTAATCCATCACAGAAAATATAAATCACCATATGAATTGTCAAAGCATCTCTAGCAATATTGCTTAAGATCGGATAATTTTATTGACTTTCCACCAATCCAACACATTAAAATCATATATGTATTTTCCACAAAATTCCTCAAGATCGTAGATACCTCTCTAATTCCCCCTTGACAGTCAATTTTTGCATATTCTTCTCTTCTAGGAAAAAAATATTTATATATGAAACAGAAGTTTATAGTCTCAAAGACTCAATTTCTTGTTTAGAGAATTACTGTAGTTTAGGTACAATTTACTAATTATTTAATTAGTTTGAATATCAACTATTTTCCGGATCAGAAGATAAGTCTAGTCATGATCATTAATAAGTCAAATATCATCAAATTAAAATATTTTGTACAAATCACATATGATTATTTAATTTAATTTAATTTATTGAGTATATTTAAATATTTATGTAGTAGCAACCATCTTTTGACAAATAATTAATATAGTGCAACTCTTAGTAATTAAATTCATATTCAATTATTCATTTGATATATTGATAAGTATGCTAAATTTTAATTTGATAATTTTTAGTATTTTATTTTATATAGAACTGAATTACAAATAATATGCAGTTAATTCACTATCAAAATATAAAGATAAAAATATTATATATGTACATGTTTTTTTTTATAATAAAAATGGGTTCTAATTTCGAATCTTCGATTCAGTAAAGTTTGGTATTGTTCGGTGCGATTCTCGGTACAGATATTTGAGAAATCTCCAGAACTGTACCAATAAATTTTTTGGGACGATTCAGTTTGGGAAAATTAAAAAATTTCAATGGATATTTTCGATTCGGATATGAGTTCGGTTTCAGCAATCTCCAAGTTCCATGCACATTGCACACCTCTATTATTCATCAATTATCAATCACATCTGATATATAGAATTTCAGGAAAAAATCACATCAACTATCATTACTATAATGTTCAAATTCTCTTATTTTTCATATCAGCAATCACACACAATCGTTGTTTTACTTAAAAAAATACCACATCAATTTTCGTCATTACATTTTTATTTTATATCCAATCTCACATTCAAATTTTATTTTTTCAAATAATTTTTTCACATAATCCTCCTCACAAATAGAAAGAAACGAAATGTATGACAACCATTTCTTTAAAAATGTTATTTTTACTATACCAAAGTAATTTTTGTTTCTAGCCCGAAATCAGCACTAATTAAAATTCTTTTCATTTAGTAGCTGACAATGTATGAGATTTTTGCGTTGAGTTCTTATAAATTTCTACATCTTATAACATATTTTAAGATTTATAAGATGTTACATTTTATTTTAAATAGGAAGTAACATACGATAAACGAGCGCAGGGGCGGAGCTATATAGCTTGGGAGCCCCCCCAACTTTTTTTTTTATAAATATTTTTATATGTTAATTTATTATTTTTAAGTGTTTGGCCCCCCTTAATTTTTAAATTATTTTTTTCACTATCATCTTTTTTTGTTTTTAAAATACGCCAACCCAACAATCAACATCCTCTTTAATTTATATTAGTGGGACAACAATAGTCTGCAGTTATATATGTTATATATATAAAGTTACACACACTAATACGTATATATATTATAATATATATTAACTTTAACTTTTCTTTTAATTTTAATTATCTTTCTCTCTCCTTTTCAAAACACAAAAAAAGCATTTTTATCTCTCTTATCAAACTTCTCTTATCCTCCAGAGACGGGAACGGCCAGAGAAAAAACAAATTCATTCCTTCAAAATTTCCATGGCATAAGAGAACAAATTAGAGAAGATTCTGGGTTAACTTACAATTGATTTCCTAGGTACTCCATTAATATTTTGGGTATATTGTATTTGTATATTGTTGCTAACCCTATTATTTATAATTTAATAATTTAGTTAAATAAAATTCAAATAAAAAATTGTTATTAAATATAGGAGAAATCTGGTAATTAAGCTTGTTTGATAAAATGAACATCTTAGATTCTTAGCTTGATTCCTGATAATATATTTGTAATTTGTTTTTTCATGGTTCTTGGTAGTTGTTTGAGATTTTGATTTATATTTGTAATTTATTTTATTTAAGATTCATTAGATTCAATAACTCATTTGTTTGGTTTTAAAAAAAATCATTAAAAGTAGATTTTTGATATTTAAACCAAAGCTTGTTTGGTGCAATAGCTATTTGACTTAAATGTTGAGTTTGAGACTGTATGGAAATATTTGCATACTGTATGGAAATATTTGATATTTAAACCAAATTGAATTCCATTGTCAATATTATTGGTGCCTCTTGTAAGCGTAATGACCAATTAAAAGCTGCACACGCCTCAAATATTTCTCATTTACTTAGTATTAATGAGCTTGAAAGTGGGAAGGGACTTAATCAGATTGGTTCTTTACAAAGAGCGGGTGATACGCGTTGGAGTTCTCATTTGAAATCTATATCCAGTTTGATAAAGATGTTCAGTGCAACATGTGAAGTTTTACTAAATATTATTGAAGATGGAACTACACCAGCTCAACGTGGAGATGCAGCTTATGAGGTGCTAACTTCTTTCGAATTTATTTTCATTTTGCATCTTATGAGAAATTTTTTGGAGATTTCAAATATGCTTTGTCAAGCTCTACAACTTCAATCTCAAGATATTTTGAATGTGATGCATCTTGTTTCATCTACTAAGTCGCTTATTCAAAAATTTAGAGATGATGGGTGGAATGAATTAGTTGCAAACGTGAAGTCTTTTTGTCAAACAATTAATATACCCGTGGTGGATTTTGATGCTCAATATATTGCACGAAGAGGAAGGGCTCGCCATCAACTAGATGAAATTACTATTGGACATCATTATAAAGTTGACATTTTTAATGCCGTGATAGATTCTCAATTGCAAGAGTTGACAACAAATTCAGTGATAACACAGTGGAGTTGATTGTTCTTAGCTCGACATTAGTTCCAAGAGAGATGACCATATCCTATAGAATTGATGATATTTGCAAGTTGGTAGAGAAGTTTTACCCACAAGACTTTGCAGAAAATGAGATGCTACAATTAAGAATGCAATTTGAGCATTTTGATTATGTGCGACAACTTCCTGATTTTAGAACATTGGTAACTATTTCTGATTTATGTCAATGTTTGGTGAAAACCAGAAAGTCAGATATTTACCCACTCGTGTTTAGAGTGATAACTCTTATTCTCACTCTTCCAGTATCTACGGCTACTACCGAGAGATCATTTTCTGCTATGAAGATAGTAAAGACTACACTTCGAAACAAGATGAAAGATGAATTTCTCAATGATTGTTTGCTAGTTTAAATTGAAAAAGGAATTGCAAAAAAATTTGTTGTAGATTCACTAGTAGATGATTTCCATGATATGCAAGAAAGACGTTCTAAATTTTAATAAATTAATGATGTTATTATGTCTTTTTGAATATTTACTAATGCTTTAAATATTTTGACGGTCGGCCCCCCCAATATTATATCCTAGCTTCGCCCCTGAACGAGCGATGGAGTTTTCATTTCAATTGAGTTTTTTTTTCTTTCACTTTTTACTGTTTCAGAAACTTAAATGACTAATTTAACGTGAAATGACTAATTTCAATATTATAAAACTCTCATTATTAATCAAACATGGTAAACAAGCAATTTTTTTTTGAGAATGTAAACAATCGATTTTGTTTTGGGAACTGGTACTAATTCGTCAAGCTTTATGAAATGGAGCATTTTATCTTAGCCTATATGTTTGACTAAACTTATTTAAAAAATCTTATAAGTCCTTACGTTTTATAAGATATTTTTAGAGCTTATAAGGTGTTAGATTTTACTTTAAAAATAAGTTGTTGAAGTGTTTGGATAAACTAAGATGGTGGATCTTTAAAGACGTTAGTAATGACAATTTTGTAATTAAAATAGTAAAAAATAAAAGAAGTTGTTGAAATAAGATCTTAATTTGAAACAAAAGTTGGGATTTCCACCTTTTTTAAAAACAACTTTTAAACTACTAACATCTTATTTTGGGAGCTTATAAGATATTATTTTAAAAATATTTACCAAACAAATTTAAAGAGCTTATTTTGAAGATATTTTGAAGAGCTTATAAGCTCAACCAATCTTGTGGTAGCTTAGCCGTACATCTTTTTTTTTTTAAAAAAATAAATCAAATCTCATTTAGAGGAAAAAAATGGATGGACACTGTTAACTTAATGTAGAAACCACAAATATTCATATCTGGAGTTAAGAGCATGAAGAAAGCACGAGCAGAGAAAAATATACTGTATTATTCAAAAGATTTCAAATTATAAATGCTGATTAACACCTATTTATAGACACGTGTGCATAGTACAAATGACGTGAGTAAAAAATGTAACAAAAAGGAACTAACAACTCTTAAAAGCGGAAACTGAAAAATAACAAGAATGACCAATATTCCAACATCCCCCCCAAGTGGGACGGTGTAGATCCACCATTCCCAATTTGGAAATGAGAACGGAAAAAGGTTTGTGTCCCAAAGCCTTAGTGAAGAGATCAACGAGCTGCAACCGGGAAGAGATGGGACACATGGAAACGAAGCCTGCTTTGTATGAACCACGAACAACATGACAATCGATCTCTAAGTGTTTCGTACGCTCATGGAAGACGTGGTTCTTCGTAATATGAATAGCTGCATGATTATCACACCATAAAGAAATAAGAGCAGAAATGGGAATAGAGAGATCACAACATATATAGCTAAGCCAGCGGAGCTCACACACCGTAGAGCCCAATGCACGACATTCCGCTTCGGAGGAGGAACGGGAGACAGTAGTTTGCTTCTTGGATTTCCAGGAAACCAGGGAATGGCCCAAGAAGATGCAATAAACAGTCAAGGAACGATGAGAATCGGAGCAAGAAGCCCAATCGGCACCACTAAACGCCTCAAGAGTTAAATCTTAGGAAGAAGGGAAATACAGGCCCAATGACGGTGTCCCCTTGAGGTAGCGAAGGAGATGAAGCGCAACATCCTAGTGGGAAGTGAAAAGAGCGTTAATGAATCGACTCAACTGTTGAACCGAGTAGGTAATATCTGGGCATGTCAAATTCAAGTAAAGAAGACGCCCAACGAGACGTCGATAACGTTCCGGGTCAGCAAGAGGAGAACCACCTTCCCCATTGAGTTTAAGGCCTGTAGGAAATGGTGTAGCAGAGGATTTACAGTGTAGAATACCAGTGTCTGTGAGAATATCAAGGATATACTTGCGTTGATTCAGAAAAGTGCCATCCGGATTGCGAGCCATCTCCAAACCCAAAAAATAATGGGCAAATCCCAAGTCTTTGATAGTAAAGAGATCGTCCAAATAATGGTTTAAATCAGCCACAAGCTGAGCATCAGGCCCCATAATAAGCACGTCATCAACGTAAACCAACAAAACCAACAGCCCCTTAGGAGTAGATTTGACAAATAAACAATGATCATGAGCGGATTGGCGAAAACCAAACTGAAGTAGTTTAGAACAAAATTCGGTATTCCACTAACGCAAAGCCTGTTTCAACCCGTAAAGACTACGTTGTAAATGACAAACTTCTCTCGACCGAGCCCGATTATAACCCTCAGGGGGATACATATATATATCCTCATCCAAAAAATCATGGAGAAACGTGTTATTTATGTCCAATTGATACAAAGGCCAACCCTTCGCCGTGGCAAGAGCAATAACAACCCAGACGGTGACCAATTTAGCAACCGGAGAAAAACTATCAAGATAATCCACCCCCAAAACTTGATGATACCCCTTAGCCACCAAACGAGCTTTATAACGCTCCACCGTACCATCGAGATTAAGTTTAACCTTGAAAACCCATTTACAACCAATCGCTTTCTTACCCGGAGGTAAAGGAGCCACTTTCCAGGTATTATTTTTCTCCAGAGCACTCAATTCCTGTTCCATGGCCTTGGTCCATTCTGGGAATTTACAAGCCTGAGCAAACATGCGAGGTTCTTGGATGGTAGATACATTAGCCAGAAAAGCAGCATATGTAGCAGTAAGAGATGGAGAAATATGAAAAGGAAAAATGAGTGGGAAAGGAGTATCTGCGGGAGGACCACGGTCAGTAGAGGTCGTAGCTGTGGGGCTAGAAACATCAACACAATGGGTGACATAGTCAGATAACCAAGCTGGAGGAATAGGATGCCTAGAACTGCGATGTAAAAGAAAGGATTCAGGAAGAATAGAAGGGGAGGAAGCCTGGGAATGAGATGAGGGATTGATGGTTGTATTATCTGTAGGTGAAAAAGCAGGTAAAGGAACGGAAGGATTGGAATCAGGGAGAGATACGTAAGGAAAGTGTGTTTCCACAAAAGTAACATCTCGAGAAACAATTAATTTCTGAGAGTCCATATCAAATAATTTGTATCCTTTCTGACCAGTTACATATCCGAGGAAAATACATTTATGTGCGTGAGAAGTGAATTTATCTTTCTGAGGAAAAGTGTTTGTGGCATAAACCAAACATCCAAATGGTTTAACTCTCCCATAATCTAGTTGAGTACCATAAAGAATGGCATAAGGGGTCTGCCAGTTAAGAAGAGCAGTGGGCAAGCGGTTTATGATGTATGTTGCAGTGAGGACGGAAAGAGGCCAGAATTTCGAGGGAAGATTGGACTGAAACATTAAAGCTCGGGCGATATTGAGTAAGTGGCGATGTTTGCGTTCAATGACCCCATTTTGTTGGGGAGTATAGGTGCAAGTGCGTTGATGAAGAATCCCGTGAGATTGGAACAAAGATTGGCATTCCTGCCCAGTAAATTCTGTCCCATTATCGAACCGAAAAGATTTTATAGGAAGCTGAAACTGCATGTGAACCATCAAATGAATTATTTAAAAATATGTGGAACTTGGCTCTTGGAAGCCATGAGATAAACCCAAGTAGCGCGACTGTAATAATCAACCAAAGTTAAGAAGAAAGGTGTGCCAGTTAAAGAGAAATGATTGTATGGTCCCCAAACATCCATATGTATAAGTTCAAAACAACAAGAAGTTTTAATATGACTATGAGGGAAAGGGTTTCGATGTTGCTTTGACTTATAGCAAACATCACAAGTTTCAACAACTTTAATAGCTTTCTCTGTGCACAAAGGTTTCAAGAAATCTAGTTGCTTAAGAACAGGTAAAGAAGCATAGCCAAGTTTATTATTGCAAACTTCAAAGGAATTATTACAAGAAAAATGTGAATGAGCACTTGTTAAGTTGGTATTTTACCAATTAATTGAGTATTTTAGATTAGAATTTGGTTTTATTTTGGGTGTTTTTAGAGTCATTAGAGTTCAATTTATTTCAATTAGTGTCGATGAAGAGTCAATACAGATTTGGTAGCCGAGAAATGAAGAAAACAATGAAAAACGGCGCGAGGAAAGAAGAGAAAAATCGCATTTTGGCCTAAGGATGGGCGGCCGCAGCGCTGTGACAGGCCACCAGGTTGCGCGATGCATGTGGCGCGCGCGCTAGTGGCGCCCGGCAAGCAGCCGGCGGTAAGTTGCGTCGGAAGTTTTGGCGCAGCACCCGGGTGGAATTTCCCAGCTCACCTACTCCCTTTCTTGGATTTTTGTGGACTATAAATACTAGCCTTGGGGCTTGAAATTAGGTATCTTGGAACCCTTGGGAAGACAAGAAAACAGCTACAAGACAAGGAAGAAGGATTGGGGCATCTTGAGAAGAATTTGGAGAAGAAGATTGGAGGCTTCTATCATCTAGAAATAGAGAAGATCCCTCAACTCTTGTTCTTATTTTGTTGCTTTCTTCATATCTTGTAAGATGTATTGTTGTATTCTCATGGATTCATTTTCTTTAATCATGAGCTAAACTCTATAATTCTAGAGGAATGATGTAATCTATGTTTGAACTTATGTTTTGAGATTGTGGTTTATCAATCTAGATTTATCAATTTGTTTGTGCTATTTGGATCTATTGCTTCTAAATTACTTGATCAATAATTTAGATTGTTTGGTGTATTTGATTTGACACTTGAGAGAGGTAATTGAATACATGACATTGGAATAGCATAACCTAGGATTTCATAGAATTGAGAGATTTGTGAATCCTTTGAAGTCATTTATCAAGATTCATAGCTTTTATTGAGATTTTAATTGGTGATTTTTATAGAGATATTGATTTCCCAATTGAATCTAAAATCATTTGGCACTTGAGAGAGAGAATGATTATTGTAGAAATCTTGACTTATAAATTGGTAATTGATGATTGATAAACCATATTGACAACATAAGGGATAACTAGATTCATCATACCTCTAGAATTCATTTAGTCATTTGGATAAACTCATTGATATTTTCACATTCTTGATTTATTTTTAGTATTTTTAGTATAATCAACTCCATCATATATTGAATTTCTAAATAAAGTTAGACTACTATATTATAGTATTTAGCAATAATTCGATAATTATTCCATGTGAATTCGACAACCTTACTTCTCTATATTAAAACTTGACACCGTAGACTTGCGGTTAGAAAAATCCCTAACAGCACTGTTGCTGGGAATGAATGAAGACTGAGCAGGTGAAGATTGAAGAATATAAAGCCTTCCAAACTTTTTCCCCACAGACTTGACCTCTTTAGTCCGCGGGTCCTGTAAGAAACAATGAGTAGGTAGAAAAACACATTGCAGATTAGATTCTTGTGTTAAAAGAGCTATGGAAATGAGATTATACTTGAAACAAGGAACAAACAAGACATTTTTGAGCAGTAAATCAGGCAAGAGATGCACATCACCCGAGTGGAAAACCATTTTAGTGGTTCCATCTGGTAGAAATATGGAGGATTGAGAAGTAATAGGAGTGAGGTTTGAAGAGGCACACATGTGCCGACTAGCACCTGTATCTAACAACCAAGAACTCCCATCCAAGTGCTCAAGAGCTATAAATGCACAGAAATTATCATCAACCATAGATATACCTGCAAAGTCAGCAAAGTCCGTGAAATGAGCAAAGTTGGACGCATTATCAGCATCATTTCCCTTTTGTGTTGTTCTGTTGTTAAGAAGTTTGGCAACCTCCTGTTGTACCAACGCAATGATGTCAAGCTGTGGAGTACTCTTCGACACATTCTCCTGTATCACTTGTTCACCTGTCCCGACTGAATTAGATGTCAAAGTACCCCACTGCTCCCTTAATTGTCTGTACCAATCCGGATAAACATGAAGTTTGAAACAAGCCTTCATTTCATGTCCCGTGCCTCCACAATGATGACAAGTAAGCTTAGCTTTCTCTTCCTTAGTGAGCCTAACATGTCCCCGTCCTCTGCCTCCAGACCAATTGCTGTTGGAAAATCCCCCTCTCCCTGCCTGTCCTCTGCCATGACTGAATATTCGAGTACTCATAGCAGCATTGTCAGCCACATCAGGGTATACCGCATGCACATTTTGCTGCTTTTCCACTCTCAGAATCATTGAATATGCCTTATTTATGTAGGCAATGGATCCATCAATAGCAACTGATTCCTAACATTGTCATAACTTTCATTCAATCCCATAAGGAATTGCATCAATTTAAAATTCATCTTCCTATCAACATACTTCCTTCCAATCTCATAGTTACACTAAAGCAGAGGTAAGATACTTGTTAATTCATCCCAGAACCGTTTCAATTTACCGAAATAATCACCCACAGTCAAAGTTCCCTGAGTTATACTTGCAATTTCATGTTGTAATTGGTAAATCATAGGTCCGTTACTTTCTCCATAACGTTGAGCTATATCTTCCAATAATTCTCTAGCAGAATTCGAATATATAAAGGTATCGACAATCTCCTTAGAAATGGAGTTCAAAATCCACGATACAACTATACAATCCACCTTTTTTCACTGAACATATTTCGGGGAATCATCTTTAGGAATTTCAATCGATCCATCGATGAAACCAATTTTAGTTTTAGCTCCTAGTGCTATTAACATAGACCGCTTCCAGGAAAGGTAGTTGTTACCTGTAAGAGGATTAGTAACCAACGATAGTCCTGGATGATCGGAACTGTAGAGGCGTAATGGATTATCATCTTCATCAGCTGTTGTATTGTTAATCGGCACCACGTTGTGCTGTTTATTCGCCATTAATGATCCTTAAGCTTGAAGAAAAACCTTTGCTCTGGATACCATGTAGAAACCAAAGATATTCATATCTGGAGCTAAGAGCATGAAGAAAGCATGAGCAGAGAAAAATGTACTGTATTATTCAAAAGATTTCAAATTACAAATGCTGATTAACCCCTATTTATAGACACGTGTGCACAACACAAATGACGTGAGTAAAAAACGTAACAAAAAGGAACTAACAACTATTAAAAACGGAAACTAAAAAATAACAAGAATGACCAATATTCCAACACTTAACCCAAGTTTGTTGAAATATTTGTTCATTATTTAAACAATCGATGAATAAGAAATCAATTAATGCACTAGGGACGATAGAATTGTCAATACGAGACAAATATGCCTTAAGAAAATTTGCTTTAACCAATTCAAGATTTCCTATTTTTGATGGTGTCTTATCTGATAGACACTATTAACTTAATCCAATTTTTTTTTCTTTTTTTGTTGAAATGTTTGTTCATTATTCGAACACTCAACGAACAAGAAAGAAGATGCATTATGGATATAATTGACAATACAAGATAAAATGTCTTGAAGAAATTTGCTTTAACCAATTTAGATTTCCTATTCCCGATGGTGTTATATCCGATATTTCAATACATCATATAAAAATCGGCATAAGAAATAGAGATTCCGGACATGCTTTAACATAACTCACTTCACTCCAATTATTCTTTAATTTTCAAGTTTCCTTTCAACAATGTCTCATTTAAATGGTTTCCTACATTCATAAAAGGATAACACCACACTAGTCCTTTCCCTTCAATATTAGTGGTGCAAAAATGTTTGTTGGTTAGTGGATAACTTGTCAACATTCATTCTCAAATTTTAACATTAGGCTTAATAGCAAAATATGCCCTATAACTTAGGCCGTTTTGCATTTTTGCCCTTTAACTATTAAAGTTGCAATTTATGCCCTGGACAATATTGCCCTTATAGCCAAATATCAGTTTTGGTCCATTATCTTTCCAAAGGTAGCAATTATAGCCTATAACTTTCGAGAATTAGCAATTTCAATCCTTTCATACCATAGATATTTTCAATAAACTCAAATTTCATATATTATGAAGATTTACATTTTTGAAACCTATTCTTCGTGGCATTGTTACACCTACTTAGATCCACTCTATTCGGAGGTTTTAATTGGATCATGTCGTTTTCCACCTATAAACTTGATAGGACATACTTCAGAATACTTCATAATTAAATAAATTCGATTTCGACTAAGGTTTTGATAAAACAGATATAGTCCATCACGACCATATCGGCCCAACATGCTTCCGTAAAATTAATAAATCCCTTAAAATTCATACCTTCTTTGACCAAACAAAGACCGGTTAAATGGCTCGCAACACCACCAATCGGAAAATTAATGCCCCAGGATCTTTTGACAAACATCTCTCACTGTTCAACCTCACCCTCAGGGAAGATGATCTGCAAGTTATCCGACTCCTTCAAGAATCGTTCAAAACAACTTGGTTCGTTTCCTACTCCAGGCGTATAAGTAATTCTTAAATGGGATGAATTAATGGAACATTATGAAGACACGTTGAAGCAAAAAGCCTCTTTTTATTAAGAACTTATTGAAATATTTATTACATTAGTAATCTCCTTTTGGGAGGAGAATATTGGTTTAGCCTCTCATAGATGAGGCTTTCACTCGTAAATACATAAAACTTAAAACTAAAACACTCAAAATATTACAAATTTTTCACTCGAATTTTATTATAAGAAAACTAAGGAAAATGTTCGATGTCCCCAGCTTCCTCCAAATCTCGCATTTTATAGATGTAAGTCCGGACTTGAAAGGCGGACTCCAAATCTTGCGATACTTATGACGCCACGCTTATGTCATTGTCATATCCCGCATTTGCTCGCCTCGGTGGTTTTCTTTTTTCGCGTGACTCAAAATTCGGCCATGTGAAAATTGTCGGGAAACTTCTAAAAGTTGGTTTGCATGGTCCCCGAGGAAAACGCGTTTTGTGAGCTGAGCCCTTGTCCTTTCCAGCTGCCTGATCTTGTCGGTCGGGTTTGGGTCGAAAACTTTTCCCAAACTTGGGTTCCTTCTGCTCGGGCATGCTTGATGATCCGTCGATCCATCGGCTAACATGCGCCATATTACGAATTTCCTAAGTTTCTTTGCTTGCGAATCTTGTTTTCCCGAGAATGCTTCTTTTGGTCTCAAGAGTTCCTCCGCAAATCCTGTGGTTGACCGGTCATCGAATTCAAAAGGAAAGATCCATTTGCGAATTTTGGAAGAGCTTGAATGGATATTTGACCTTGTCCATTTCGATTAGACAAACCCAAAGACCCCATGCTCGTGCCCGGTAGAAGCTTCATCTTGAGAAAATGCTCCTACTAACTCGGTCCTTCTTCCTGAAGTCGCCTTAATGTATTTTAAAGCATTTCCATCCGGTCTTCTTAGCTTGATGAAATGAAAAGCTTCATTAAAGCCTTTCTTTCTTTGGTTCGGGAGCACCGATAAAATACGCCCAAAATATCTCCTATGGCCAAGTGTGGATTATTGGCCCAGTCTCGTAAACTTTCCCTAATCCATTTCGGTAATTTTGAAATTTCTCGAATCCTGGTGACACGGTATAGATTGAAGCTAAAGCTCCAAAAGTATACCATTCATGTACTTCATTTGGATGACTTCCTGGTTTCATCCAAACTCGGGATACTTGCCGAGATATCAACCATTGTTTTCTCCGGGTTAATACCTTGTCTTGTAACTAGTTTCTCCCATTGCCGATATACCCGCATAGGAGAAATCTTATTCTCGTCGGTTTGAACCTTAGATTTGTCCTGTGTGGCCTAAGATTCAACTCTCCTCTTTTACCCTGCAGGTCTTTGGGTTGACTTGAAGACTCGGGTTGTGACACCAGAGCTTCAACATTCGCTTCGCTTTGTACACCCTCGGGATGCATCACCCGCAACACTTGTGATTATGGTACTTGAATCCATAACCTCCGGGTTAGAGCCATGTACTCTCTCTCGGACATGCGGCCGGAAGAGGCCAGCGGCGCTAAGAACAATTGTCCTTGAGCGAATCGGCATGCTCGTATTTGACTAGAAACGGATTTATGGTCACCTGTTGAAGTCGTCCAACAACTTCGCATTGAGACATAACGTCCCAAAAATCTCGTTCTAGACTCTCCAGGTTTTCCCGAGATGTCTTACTCGTTTAAGGACCTCAAATCGAACGCGTCCTTTCCATCTCATGTAAAGAAATCTGCAAGAATATTTTCATGAGATTTTATAATGACAATATCATAATCATAATATTAACATTCAGCTTGCCATCTAAGCAATCGAGCCTTTTCTCGTTTTGATTCAATTTTGTTTTTCGAAAAAGCCTTGACACTTGAATTATCAATTTTTAAAGTAAACTTTTTTGCCAAAAAAATAGAGGCCATTTTTTAAAAGCCTTTTCATTTCAGAAGAATTCTTTCTCGTTAATATGTCACCGAGGTTGCTTCACTAGGGTGAATAAACCACCTGCAGATATCAGATGGCACTTCCTCGTTTGGTGTGACTTTCGTAAGAACTGCCGCCCCAATCATCACGGCATCCGTGTAAAGAACCGGATTCGTCCTCGTCTTGGGAATCGCAAGCTTTGGAAGCTTTTTACAAACTTCTTTAAGTTTCTTAATTCCTTCTTGATGTTCATCTTCCCATTTGAATATTTGCATCTTTTTTAAGCAATGGGCTAAACACCTTCCCCGTAATATGCCGATTGTTAATGAACATCCCAAAGAAAATTAACAACTCCAAGAAAACTCAAGTTGCTTCTTGTCTTTCAAAGTGTATCCGAAATCCCCGTATGTTTTCCACAATATGATTACGTAGAATAATTCCGCATTCATCGATTTCAATTCCGAGGAATTCAATCTGTCTTGTTGCGATCACCGCCTTCTTCTCTCGAAAGCACTAATCCTTCTTTGTGACAAACATCCAAAATATCTCCAAATGTTTGAGATGCTCTTTCATGTTCTTTGATGCGATAAGTATGTCATCAATATATACGAACATGAAACTAAAATAATATTTGAAGAGATTATCCATTTTTCTTTGATATATTTGGGGTGCGTTAGCCAATCCCATAGGCATCACGTTCCAAATATAGTGTCCCCGTGTGTAGAGAAAGTCAGAAACTTCTTACTTTCTTCCTCCATCTTAATCTGGTAGAATCCAGACTTGCAATCGAACTTTGAGAATATCTTGGCACCTTTGATGCAGTTAACCAGATGTTCTCGACTTGGGATATAGTATCCGTCGAACTCCAAAATGTTATTAATCCTTGTAATTAATAACAAGTCTTCGCTTTCCTCTTTTGATTTCTCCATGGTTTTGACTAAGAATCCTGGGCTCGCTTGTATGGAGAAACTTGGTGAAATTAACTTAAGGTCAAGATGTTCCTTAAGTATCTTTCTCGCATATCCTCACGATCCTCCCGGTTCATAAAGATTGGTTTGAATCTTACGAACTCGTACTCCTTTCCGGGTTTAACCTTTAAGGATGCTTTGAGCTCATTCTTGTCCCACCATGCCAAAGGATCTTCATTATAATTCCTTTGGATTTTCTTCTTGATATCCTCGAGTGATATTTGTTCTTCAATGGTTACGTCACTCTGTGGATTCTCCATTAGGCTCACCATCAATTCAGCAATAACCTCCGAGTAACTCGTTCTTCTCCTTGCACTCAATGAATACAAGTTATTATTCCAAAGCTTCTTATCCTTTCGAGAACCGAATTGTCTATAGGATAATAAAGCTTCACCAAATTTCCTTTGATCCGCCATTTTTGGATTGCGGTTTGGCTTCATCACCACGCTTGTCGCGAAAATTAATAGGCATTTTTCTCGAAAATGCTTCCCGATCATTGGACAATGATCTTATGATCACATAATGTTGTGAAAATAAGTCTTCTTGTCTCATTCTCCTGTGTGAATCGCTTGAATGTTTGTAAGAAATTGTTTCCTAGCAAAACATCTCGCACTTTTGTATCATGGAAATAGATTGGTGGCGTCTTCACTTTGTACCATGGGGTACCGCCCGCGCCCCGATCATGATTTACCTTGTTTAATTCCCTTGTTAAGGATAAAAATCCTTTTAGAGAAATCTCTTCCTGCAATAGTTTTGGTAAATCTTCTCCAATTTCTTTAGGAAAAACATCCGGCTTTGCGTACATATTCTAGCAGACTAATCAATATAGTCGAAATACTCGGCCTTATATTCAACATATAACATTAGATAGAAATGTATATGGAGAATGGACCAATGGTCATCGATTTTGTATCTTTTATCGCCACTGTGAATTCCATTCCTTCTTGTAGTCTTTCCCAAGGTTTATGATCCTCAAGAAATTCAATTCCCGTATTAATTGCTTCCGGGATTTTCCCTGCTACTCTGAGATAGTTAGCTCAATTTCACCTATCTTCGAGGCTTCCTCGATACCTTCCAACTATAGGTTGTTGGAGATAATACAGAACATCACAAGGAAAAATATTATCCTTTTGAGTGATGTCGAATATTACTTCAACCTCTCGCCATTCTTCTGGATATTTCAGCTCTCTTGCTGTTTTGAAAACATCTGGGATATGCTAAACTGTACTTGGTCTCATTTCTTCCCAACGGCTGCTACTCGTCATTCTATCCTGTTGGAAAGACATCCTCCTTGGCTCAACTCTAAGACTTTGGCTTTTGTTGAAGACTGGTTGATCTTGTATTTTCATATCGATCTCCTTGATAGTTGGAGACTCAATAATCTCTGGTAAAACCACCCTGGCAAAGTCCTCAAAGATTCTTGGGACTTCAATAAATTCCTTTCTCAAGAATACTTCGGAATGATGGGTATTCGAGAGAGCATAGGAAATCTTGTATGTGATCGAGTAGGTCCATTCCCTTCTTTCATCAAATCGACTCTTTTGAAATCTTGATGAAGGGTTAGGACTCTATTAAAATCTCGATCTCCCAAATTGTATGCAATTCTCGGATAGACATTAAATGCTAATTTTCCTGCATACAAATTTCCTGTAACAGCTCCAAGGCATGAATCCTTGAGATGTGAGATTCGCTTGTCAAAAATAGCAAGATTGAGTGGCAAATCTATTCCTTCCTTGAATGTTGCCTTAATAATGACTCTTATGGCTCCAATGTGAATCCATGAGAGTGTATTTGCAACTTCTCTTTAACTCTGTTTTTGATCTCCTGTATTTCTCAAATAGGGACCAATCGCATCTCGATCGGGTTACCAGAAACTCCATCGAATGGCAAATTCTCCTTTGTTACCCTGTGGATAATTTGGTGTTTTCTTACATTCTGAACCCAATTTTATCCAATGCTTTTTCCATAGCTCCAATTGTAAATCCATCATAGACTTGAAGCTTTGGATCTTCCTTCATGATTCTCATAAGAGTTTTATGAGAAACCGTCGTGTGAGAGAGGAATCGACATATCCTCCGTGATCTGTGAAGAATTTCTTCTTCACTGATTACCGAGCCGGAGTAACTTCCATCGTCGAGAATAGATCTCTTCTTCATAGATGCTTTCATCCGAGGGAATATCCTCAAACCGATACACTGTATTAAATCCCGATAATAGACAACTTCTTCGATTTACGGTGTGGCCTCGAACCTGTCGACTCCACGTTTTTTTTTGATTATCCGGGCAATCGTTGAGATATGCCCTCTTGCTCGCATGTCCAAAGCAATTACGATCTTTGAAACTTTCATTTGCTCGTGTGAGCACGCCCGAAAGTTCTCCTTCCTGGTGTTCTGCTGGTACTTTCTTGATTAGACCCAGATGAATAGGCTCTACTCCTACTTGGTGCTGGTCTTTGCCCCGTTTTGTAAATTCGGGCTTTTTGTTTTGACCAAAACCTTCTAGGTCTCCATGAAGACCTGCTTCTTTTGCTGTTGCTCCCTCGGCGGTATGGATGGCTTCGCTCCTTTTTCTTTCTGTGCCGCCTTGGTTGACCTCCCACAATTATTGGGATGTCATTATCCACGCAACATAGAGGAACTGCTTTGTTAATTCCTCTTAATCTCTTGTAATTCATGTACAGAGCTGCTTGGTAACACCATTCAGATAACTTGGCCTTTAGGAAAGACATTTTTCTGGCCACAGTTTCTACTTCAGCTCCATCCTTGTATTCCCTGATAAGCATTTCTCTCCAGGGACTCGGAATCTTGGCAAAGAATAGCTGTGCAGCTTCCTTTTCTTCAATCTTGGATTTCCACCGGTATTCGGTGAACAACTTGATATATTCATCAATATGACAAATATCATATAACTCAAAGCTATAGAGGGCTTGTTTATATCTCTTTCTTTTTTCATCCTCTAATCCTTCGAAATAACTTTGTCTTGGATGAACTGGATTTTGAATAGTTTTGTCATACCATCGACAATTCCTTTTAGTGATTCCCCGATGTGACCGAACCTTTCGTACTAGCATCGGTCATATCCCAGTGCAATCTTCACCGATCCTTCAAGACTCATTTCAAGGAGTAAAATGAATGAATCCTTTGTAAGATCGAGGGTTCTGCTTTGAAATTCTCATAGTCAAGCCCATTCATCAATGAGAACTTCTCTATTTTTAAAATCAGGATATCCGATTTAACATCAACCCATATGGATGTATTGGGTCGAGGTGCGATCTTCCATAAGGCGTCGATAAACATTTGACCTTCCAAAGGTTGTCCGGTTCCCGCAAGTGGGTTTCGACATCCTGTCCACGAAAGTGGATCACTCCTAGTCGTGAAATCCCCGGCGTGTGGCATCCTCTCGTCGCCCCGAGCTCCATGATTCGAACCGTATTTCTTCGACATTAGGATTAATCGGTGGCGGTGGTGGTGGAATTGCTCTACCTTGTGGGTCATAGGTAACCAAAGCCGATCCATCACTGCGTTCATCTTTAAATCTACAATACCCAATCCCGAAGGATTCTCGGTCGTGTAGATCTTTAAGATTCATCTTTTCCATATCCATATTTTTAATTTTTGATGGATTTTCCTTTGATTAGAGCAATGAGCTTCTCCTCATCTGTCATCTTTCATATAACTTCTTGGTTTCCTTTTTGGTGTAAATAGGGTGCTGTTCAAAAATCTATACGCTTCTTTTCCTCCGAAGAACTTGGTCCCGTCCTCCAGTTCTTGACTCGTTTCAAATATCATGAAGGAGTTCAAGAGTTTCCTTCGATATTTCACCATCGTCTCCATCCGTTGGATCTCGATGAACTTGTGTTGGAAGATGAATATGGCGGTTGCCTAAATTACCGCACCGTCTTCTAAACTTCTCTAAGATCTTCTAAAACTTAGATTTGTCTGGAAGTATCTCGTTCCACTTAGGTAATCCATCGGAATCATTGTTCGATGGGAATTTTCATGGACCGTTTCTTGAAGGTTCATCAAGTGAACATATAGTGCCTGGTTAAGCATCCGAGAATCGCCATAATATTCGCTCGCATTTTGCATTGCCTTAAGGTTTCCTCCCGGCTCCTGCTGTTCTTTTTCTTCATATTGGTATTCCCGATATGAAACCTGGTCAGTGTTCTTGTGCATACATCGTCAATATTTGACGATATGTCTGTAAGGGTACATCTCGGACATCGGTCCGGATCCATATTCTCGAGAAATTCTCTCACCAATTGTTAATTACATAAATCTAATAAATATAACCAAAAGTTCTTAATAAACCTGGGCTCTGATACCATTTTACGCAAGATACTTAGTCAAATCAACCATATGTATGAATAAGGGTATAACTGGTATTATGAAAATATGCAATTATTCCGCTAGACCAATTTTGCATCAACTCAAGACTTATAGGACACCAATTGCTTCGGTATAAAACTTGTAGGACCAATTTTGCAGAACGTTATAAACTTACAGGGCATATTTTGCAAAACTTAATAAACATACAGGGCATATTTTGCAAACCCAATAATAAAAGTCCGAAAATGCAATTTACCACAAGTTACAGGATATTTTCTGCAATTAAGCCTTTAACATTATTTATCAATTCATTCTCAAACTATTTCTTACACCAGCCTTATGACTACTATTTACTTTATGAATAAAATTAATTTATTAAAAAATAGTTTAATCACTAGTGTATGTATAGAATTTAATACTCCAAAGTCCACAATGTAATTACCATGTTTTCAATTTAATATTGAGACTATTACTTGTGTAAAATGGGGCCAAATACAAGTAAGATTGTTAATATTATCAATCAAAAAATATGCAACTACAATTAGGTATATAATCTCTAATGTAGTACGTAGCCTTGAATTGACTAAATAGCTAGGTTGGTTATAGATCAAAATTAAAGGCGAGTTGGACCTAAAATCTATGAGAAATTATGCATTTGGTATTTTTGACCTAAAATCTACTAGAAATTATGCATGTGGTATTTTTGACTTAAAATCTACTAGAAATTATGTAGGTGGTCTAGTATGAATGAATGTGATATCCGGTAATGAATTTTTCTTAGGACATATAAAGAATTACGTATACGTGTAATTTAATTTATTAGTTTAAAAAAGTTTTTTTTTTAAAAAATGTATACTAATTGATATTTCACTTTCATCATTATATTATTATATATCAAGTGCCATCCAATTGTACTACCATAAGCACCTTATCTTCCAAAAATGTACAAAAAAAATTTATCTTCCAAAAATGTTGCATGTGTAAAATGAGGACCATTATTTAAATTTAAAGCATATACTTTAATTATTCTGTATACTTTAATTAATAATGCATCACCTACCAATCTACACTAACCAACAAACATTTTTGCACCACAAATATTTTATTTAAGCAGCTCTCAATAAGAAAACGAAATTGCTAGTCAACTGTCCCCAATGTACACTGTTCAATAGATTTTCGGGATATAGTCAGGTATTTTTGGCCGATTTTCATGATGTTCTTCACAGCCCAATCATAAGCAGTTTTATGACTATTAGCTAGCCTTCTATTACAAGTTTTCTTTTTGCATCCCAAGA
Organism: Rehmannia glutinosa; assembly: GCA_016081115.2. Classification (NCBI taxonomy): domain Eukaryota; kingdom Viridiplantae; phylum Streptophyta; class Magnoliopsida; order Lamiales; family Orobanchaceae; genus Rehmannia; species Rehmannia glutinosa. Next base: position 62,321,678 of record CM071931.1, on the reverse strand, counting down.
TGATCCCTATCTTTCAACTCGGTCTTGTAGATGCTACACTTATATAACATTTTATATTACATTTATCATTCAAGTGTCAATTTTTTCAGGAGATGAGACGGTTGACATTTATCCATTCACCAAGTGTATATATATACATTTGGTGTGACATGGTGCATGGATAACACCCTTTCCACCTAAATTGGTTTCATTAAAAATACCTATTCACTTAAGAATATGTATCTTGTGAGACCGTCTTACGGATTTAGATCCTGTTGGAATTTGGTTGCAAAATGGGTGTTGACCCGATTTTGACCAAATAATTAAGTGGTTTTCATTAGTGAAAAATGGAATTAAATTATTTGTAAAAATTCTACTAAGAGAGTAGATGAGAATAGCATTTGGAATTTCTCAAAACCAATTCCGGGTGAATGAAAAATTAATGCTAAAAGTTAGCCACTTAATATTGGAATGGTATGAAAAATGGAAAATATGGGGAAGAAGAAATGCTCCATCCCAAATAGGAAAATGAGTCAAAGTTTGCTCACTTGATATATCCCAAGTTGGACTTATGGGTTTGGGCCCTTGGGGACACCCACGTTTTTAAAGGGGTGAGAACCTATATGCTTGGGGGTTTGGTTCAAAGCACAGACACGCGCGCGCTGTTGCCCCGGCCGACCGGCCGTGTCGGGTCAGGTCACGGGTCGTGGCTTGGGTTTCAAGGCCCTTATTCTTTTTGGACCAAAAACCTTTAAAATTAATAATTAATTAATTTCAATTAATTAATTAATGGATTTCCACCTGAAGTGCTTCACATTCAAGCACGGGAGGACGCACGGGTCGTGCGTCAAGACGTTGATGCATTTATAATGTGACCCCTGCAGATGAATTAATACACGAAAAATATTATATTAAAATCAGTCATTGCATTCGAGCATATTGTTTTCCCCCTGTTCAAAAGCTTGAAAGTTTCATACACTTTTAGTTCGCTGTAGTTTCAATTTTTGCAAGTGCTGCTAAACCGAAATTGTTAAAGTCGTTGTATCTTAGGGACGAACGCCGGAACCGTAAGCACTTAGTATACATGGCGTTTTTCGTCTTGCAGAGACTGAATCTAATTCAGGCCTCGACTCAATCCAAACACTAAGCCATTTTTCTTAAACAGTAAACCTCCATATATATTTTTAACCAACAATTGCAAGACGGAAAAATACATTTCTATTTAAGACGATGGCTTCAGTTTCATTCACTCCGATGGCTGCTGCTCCTACACACGGTGAAAAGCCGCCCAAGTTCTCCAGCGTCGACTTCAAACGATGGCAACAAAAGATGCTATTCTACCTTATCACCTTGGGGCTGTCCCGTTTTCTGAAGAAGGACCCCCTACCGTTGGCGATGAAGAAATCGACAACAACCAGAGAATTTCTGTGGATGCTTGGCATAACAACGATTTTCTGTGTCGAAACTACGTTTTGAACGGGCTATAAGACACCCTCTATAACGTCTATAGCACATTCAAAACATCCAAAGAGTTGTGGGACTCTTTGGAGAAGAAATACAAAATGGAAGATGACGGCACAAAGAAATTTGTTATCGGCAAATTTCTCGAGTACAAGATGGTTGACACTAAGACGTTGATCAACCGAGTCTAAGAGATTCAAATCATACTTCACAACTTAGTGTCTAAAGGGATGATTTTGAACGAGTCTTTCCAAGTGGCTATAATAATCGAGAAATTGCCGCCACTGTGGAAGGATTTTAATAATTACCTCAAGTACAAGCGCAAAGAGATGAGGCTTGAGGATCTGATTGTTCGGCTTTGGATTGAGGAAGACAACCAAAAATAAGAAGTGAAATCCAATAAGTCTGGAATGGAGGCCAAGTCCAATCTTGTTGAATCGAGCACTGGCAAGAAACGTAAGCACTCTGGGAAAGACAAGGGAAAGACCAAAAAATTTCAAGGGAATTGCTACAACTGTGGCAAACCGAACCACATGGCCAAGGATTGCCGTCACCCAAAAAATGGCAATCAAGGTGGCAACCAACAAACCAATGTGACAGAGGACAAGTCAGTTCTAATCGACATGTCAGAGCTCGATCTCACCGCCGTTGTGTTTGAAGCCATTATGGTGGATAACCCAAGGGAGTGGTGGATAGATACCAGGTCTACTCGTCACAATTGTGTCGATAAGGAGATGTTCTCCTCCTACACTTTGATAAATGGAAGGAAGCTTTTCATGGGAAATTCTTCAACTTCCAACATCGTGGGGCTTGGCAAGGTTGTGCTCAAGATGACTTCCAGAAAGGAGCTTACGCTTGTAGATGTGCTGCATGTCCCGGACATACGCAAGAATTTGGTTTCCGGTCATTTGCTTAGTAAGGCCGGATTTAAACTAGTGTTTGAGTTCGACAAGTTTGTAGAGACCAAGAATGGTCAGTTTCTTTGTAAGAGCTACCTTGATAAGGGGCTCTTTAAGATGTCTGTAATGTCTGTTTTCCGCCAAGAGGCGAAGAATTAAACTATTACTTCTATTTACTTGTTGGATTGTTCTAATTTATGGCATGATAGATTAGGGTACGTAAACTTCAACATAATTAAAAGGTTAGTGAATCTGGAATTAATACTTAAATTTAAAACCGATTCACAAGACAAATGCGAAATTTGTGTTGAAGCAAAATTGGCCAAAGCACCATTTTATTCGATAATGAGTAGTGCCAAACCACTTGATTTAATTCATACAGATGTGTGTGATTTAAAACTTGTGCGAACTCGAGGTGGGAAAAAGTACTTCATAACGTTTATAGATGATTGCACAAGATATTGCTATGTGTATCTTTTGAAAAACAAAGATGAAGCTTTAGTAGCTTTTAAAACTTATAAGAATGAAGTTGAAAATCAGCTTAATTTGAAAATTAAGATGATTTGAAGTGATAGAGGCGGAGAGTATGTTGCTCCGTTTGAAGAATTTTGCTCGGAACCGAGTATAATTCATCAAATGACTGCTCCCTACTCACCTCAATCAAATGGAGTTGCAGAAGGCAAAAATCGTACTCTTAAGGAGATGATGAATAGGATGTTAATAAGTTCTGGCTTACCCCAAAACTTGTGGAGGGAAGCTATACTTTATGCAAACTACATTCTTAATAAGATCCCACACAAAGGTAAAAACGAAAACTCCATATGAGTTATGGAGGATGTAAATTGTCATATAAATACCTCAAAGTGTGGGGGTGTTTGCCTAAAGTTGAAGTACCTAAGCCGAAACAAGTTTGAATCGGTCCAAAGACGACCGATTGTGCTTTCATTGGATATGCTAACAATAGTAGTGCATATCGCTTTTTAGTGCACAAGTCAGCTATTCGTGATATAAATGAAGGTATGTGTTGTGAGTTTGGAGCTTAACGATGATGGGGAAGAGGAATTAGGGTTTCTGGATAAAAGGGGTGTTGTCTTGTTTGAATTGTCTGAAGGATTGGAGACTGGGCTTGTGAAGAATGAAGAAGATTTGGGCTGAAGCTGATATGAGATTGGGTTATACTTTTGGGTTTGGAAATTAAGTTGGGTTTTATTTTTGTTAAGGTTATTAAGTTGGTTATTTAGTTGGGCTTAGGCCCATCGAAAGATACCAGCAATTTATCTTAATTAGTAGTTATCATTTACATTTTTGAATTAAGTGGTCCCCTTGCTAAGGGCTATGTAATGGCTGCAGAATGAAGGGAAATGCATCAGAAAGTTGTTACAAAAATTATTCTCTTCCTCCTACATTCTTCTCTCTCTCTCTCTACAATTTCTATCTTTGAATTCTATCAGCTCAAAACCCTAAGAAATATTACAATATTCTTCATCAAATCGATATATTAAATTACAATTATATTACATAAATCAACCAATCGCAACATTTGGTATCCAGAGCCATCGGTTCTTGGCTATGGCAGACTTCACGAGATTGAAGGACCTACAGGAAGAACATAAAAGAATAGATCAAATATTGCAGGCAGAGGCCATGAAGAGGGAAGCTAGTGAAATGAAGTTATAAGAACAGATTTCTGGAATTAATACTGAAATGCACGATCAATTGTTGGGTATAAATGGAAAATATGAACATCTCACCAATACATTAGCTGCCATTCAACTACATCTATTGAATTTAAACAAGGGGAAGAGGCAGTGGGAAGAAGAATCCATACTAGGGGGCCTTACCCAGGTTCTGCAGGAGAAGGAAATCACACCAGGACACAGCAATCATCCAGAAATAGGCTTATGAATGATCAACAATGGGTGCAGATGATTAGCCAATTGCCAAAATTGGATTTCCCTCGTTTTGATAGGAATAACCCAAGATCTTAGATTCTCAAGTGCAACAACTACTTTAAACTCATTCCTAACATCCCTGATAATCAAAAGGTAACTCTAGCATCAATGCATTTTGAGGGAAAGGCAGCCCAATGGTACCAGAATTTTTCAATGAAGGTGGAAGAGCTTACTTGGCAACAATTCTTGGAGATTATCTCAGCCAGATTTGAGGAGCTTAGAGAGTCCAGGATCATTGCTGAGTTTAACAAACTCAAGCAAACTGGTTCTTATGCTGACTATGTGGATAAGTTTGAAGAACTTAAGGCCTGCATGTTGTTGATGAATAATGGTGTTTTTTCTGAAGAGTATTTTGTGGCCAACTTTGTGAGTGGATTAAGTGAAGAATTGCAGTCTTTTATCACTATGTTTGAGCCTTCCACTCTACAACAAACCATAGAATTGGGAAGGAAACAATTGGTGACCTTGGATGCAATATCTAGGAAGTTGAAGGGTCCTAGTAAACCAGCTACAAGTAATTTTCAGAATCCCAAGAGGTTTGAAACAAATTCCACAGGGGTCCCTAAACCTTATACCCCACCCTTAAAGACACCCCTAAAACTTCTTACTGCCACTAAAATGGCAGCTATGAGAGAAAAAGGGTTATGTTATAATTGTGATGAGCCTTTTTCCATTGGACACAAATGTAAGCAAAGAATTACTTACATGATTATGACTGAAGAGGAAGAGTTTTCACAGTGTAATTTACTCAGTCAGGAACAAGAGGAAATTAATCCTCCCATACAACAGATGGATGAAGTACAGATGACCTTACATGCCATATCTGGGGAAGGGGGCATCACTACAATGAGGTTGTATGGGGAATGTGGGCCACATAAGCTACACATTCTTATTGATTCATGGAGTACTCTTAGCTTCATACAAGAAGCAAGTGCAAAGAAGTTAGGATGCCACCTAGAACCAACTAAACCATTGTTGGTTAAGGTAGCTAATGGGCAGAAAATGTTGAGCTCTAAGAAGGCTCATAATTTCAAGTGGAAGATGCAAGGACATGAGTTCACTTACTCTCTCAGGTTATTGGAAACTGAAGGGTGTGACCTCATTCTGGGGGGTGATTGGCTTAAATCATGCACCCCTATAGAGTTGGATTTTGATAAGATGACATTTACTGTCACTCTTATGGGAAGAAGGGTAAAGATACAAGCACTTACCTCTACAGTGGAGTGTAAGATGATCTCAGGACCTTCACCATACAAGCTGGTGCACAGTGAAGCAAATTCTGAGATTGAAGAGATATTTGTGATTACTCCTGTTCCATCTGAGCATGAGGAGAACCCTTCTTTGACTGAATTGTTAACAAGTTTTCAGGATATATTTGAAGAACCTCAGGGATTGCCCCCAGGAAGAGGAATAGAACATCAAATTTTATTAAAGCCTGGAAGTACTCCTAAACAGCAGTTTCCTTACAGGGTTTCACATGATCAGAAGGAAGAAGTTGAGAAAATAATTAAGGAATTGTTGGCCTCTGGTTTCATACAGGACAACAAAAGCCCCTTTCTGCCCCAGTAATATTGGTTAAGAAGAAAGATGGTTCTTGGAGGAAGTTTGTGCTGGTTTTCTTTGATGATATACTAGTTTACATCCCTACTTGGGAGGATCATCTTACACATTTGAGGTGTGTACTTACAATCCTGAGGGAGAATCAGCTCTATGCAAAAAGAAGCAAATGTCACTTTGGTCAAACCCAAGTGGAATATCTGGGGCACATAATTTCTAAGGAAGGGGTAGCTACTGATCCTAATAAGATATCAAGTATGACCCAGTGGCCCACTCCTACTACTGTTAAGCAGTTGAGAGGGTTTTTGGGGCTTACAGGGTATTACAGAAAGTTTGTGAAGGGGTATGGGTTAATGAGCAGACCACTCACCAACCTGCTTAAAAAAGATGGTTTTTAGTGGAATCAGGAGGCTGATGCAGCTTTCAGGGATCTCAAAACAACCATGTGTTCTGCCCCTATTTTGGCACTACCAGATTTCACTAAACCTTTCATATTAGAGACAGATGCAAGTAGGATCGAGTAGGGCGATTTATGCAAAGAAAAGGTGCCAATTGCATATATGAGTAAGGTGTTGTGTCCCATGAATCAAGCTCTTTCTATATATGAAAGAGAGTTCTTGGCTGTGTTGATGGCTATACAAAAATGGAGGCATTACTTGCAGGGACATAAGTTTATAATTAAAACTGACCAACAAGCTCTTAAATATTTGTTGGATCAGAAGATTACTACTCCTATGCAACAGAAGTGGGTCACTAAGTTGCTGGGTTTGGATTATGAGATCTGATGCAGGGAAGGGCATTGAGAATGCAGTTTGAGATGCTCTCTCAAGGAGAGAAGGACATGATACTACATGCAATTCTATTACTACTGTGATGCCGGGTTGGGTGCAACAGGTGGTAAAAAGTTATGCCAATGATCCCTATTTTAGCAATATTATTGCCTCCAACACATTGGATCCTACTACATTCCCTGATTTTGATATTTCTAAGGGAATTGTAAGATACAAAGGAAGGATGGGAATTGGAAAAGATTCTCAGTTGAGGGAGTTGATTTTGACTCAGATGCACAATTATCCATTTGGAGGGCATTCAGGAGTTAATGGGACTTACATGAGACTCAAGGAGTTTTTATTGGCTGGTATGAAGAATGATGTTGTATCTTGGGTAAGGAGTTGTGATGTGTGTGCAAGAAATAAACTAGATAATGGGCCATATCCAGGTTTACTGCAACCTCTAACTGTTCCAGCACAGGCATGGACCCATATATCTATGGATTTTATTAAGGGATTACCAACTTCAGGGGGAAAGAATGTCATATTGGTGATAGTTGACAGGTTCACCAAATATGCTCATTTCTTGGCTCTTTCCCACCCTTTTACTGCTAAAGGGGTCGCCAAGCTTTTCCTAGATACTGTTTATAGGCTACATGGGCAGCCTCTTAGTATTGTGAAAGACAGGGACAAGATGTTCACAAGTTCTTTTTGGAAAGAACTATTTAAACTAATGGGGACAAGTTTGGATATGAGTTCAGCCTACCATCCACAAACAGATGGGCAGACCGAAAGACTTAATCAGTGTCTTGAAACCTATCTCAGGTGTATGGTGCATATGGCTCCAAAAAAATGGTTTCAATGGTTGTCTTTGGCAGAGTTTTGGTACAACACCAATTACCATACAGAAATGAAACTTACTCCGTTCCAAGCACTGTATGGTTATGCCCCAGCTCTACATTCTATGCATTCCTACCTAGACTCAGCTCATATGGAGGTAAAGGACATTCTAAGGGGCAGGCAGCTCATTACGCAAACACTCAAGGAGAATCTTTTAAAAGCACAAGACCGTATGAAAATTTATGCAGATCAACACAGACAAGAGAGGGTTTTTGAAGTGGGAGATTCAGTTTATCTTAAACTTCATCCATTTCGACAGAATTCGGTGGAGTTTAGGAAAAATTTGAAATTTGCGTCCAAATATTATGGACCCTATTTGATTTTGGAGAAAATCAGAAAGGTGTCATATAAATTGGAGTTGCTCGAAGGCTCCCGTATACACCCCGTGTTCCATGTCTCCTTACTGAAGAAGCACATAGGTAAGAAACACCTATTTTCTTCAGATTTGCCATCTACAGACTCGGAGGGTAACTTCAAGATTGCTCCTTTACAAGTATTGGACCATCGTGAGATTACGCGCAAGGGTGAGAAGGTACAACAGCTCATAGTGAAGTGGATTGATCTGAAGGATGGGTTTGATTCGTGGGAAGATCTTAAATTTTTTAAGAAGAAATTCCCCAACTTTGATCCTTGGGGACAAGGATCAATTGAACATGGGGGTATTGTTGTGAGTTCGGAGCTTAACGAGGATGGGGAAGAGGAATTAGGGTTTCTGGATAAAATGGGTGTTGTCTTGTCTGAATTGTCTGAAGGATTGGAGACTGGGCTTGTGAGAAATGAAGAAGATTTGGGCTGAAGCTGATATAAGATTGGGCTATACTTTTGGGTTTGGAAATTAAGTTGGGTTTTATTTTTGTTAAGGGTATTAAGTTGGTTATTTAGTTGGGCTTAGGCCCATCAAAAGATATCAGCAATTTATCTTAATTAGTAGTTATCATTTACATTTTTGAATTGAGTGGTCCCCTTGCTAAGGGCTATGTAATGGCTGCAGAATGAAGGGAAATGCATCAGAAAGTTGTTACAAAAATTATTCTCTTCCTCCTACATTCTTCTCTCTCTCTAGAATTTCTATCTCTGAATTCTATCAGCTCAAAACCCTAAGAAATATTACAGTATTCTTCATCAAATCTATATATTAAATTACAATTATATTACATAAATCAACCAATCGCAACAGTATGATCATTGAATCAAGGAATAAAATATTCTTCGAGAATATCTTTCCGAATAAAGAAAGGAAAGAAGAATGTTCGAGTAAACGAACTTATGAAACTGCAAGGTTACCTCAAAGTGATGATGAAGATGAACCAAGACGCAGTAAAAGGACAAAAGTAGTTAAGTCTTTTGGTCCTGATTTTCTAACTCATATGTTAGAAAACGAATCCAGAACTATTCAAGAAGCATTGTCTAGTCCAGAAGCTCCTCTCTGGAAATAAGCTATCAATAATGAGATAGATTTCATCATGCAAAATCACACTTGGGAGTTAGTTGATCTCCCACCGGGTTGCAAACCGTTGGGATACAAATGGATCCTTAGAAGGAAGTATAAAGCAAATGGATCTATAGACAAGTACAAAGCCCGTTTGGTAGCTAAAGGTTTTAGACAAAATGAGGGATATGAATTGTTCGATATATATTCTCCTATTACGAGGATTACATCCATTCGTGTTCTCATTGTTATTGCAGCTTTGCATAACCTTGAGGTACATAAATGGACGTTAAAACTGCCTTCTTGAATGGTGAACTTGAAGATGAGATCTATATGGAACAACCCGAGGGGTACGTTGCACACGGTCAAGAGCGAAGGGTGTGTAAACTTGTTAAGTCACTTTATGGACTAAAACAAGCACTTAAGCAATGGCATGAAAAGTTTGACTCGACTATGAAGTCAAACGGTTTCAAGATCAACGAATATGACAAGTGTGTCAATATTAAAGGTACTACAAGTGATTACGTTATAGTATTCCTTTATGTAGATGATATGTTGATTATGGGTAGTAGCCATGATTTAATCATGAATACTAAGAACATGTTAAAGAAGAACTTGTAAGTCCAAACGGCTACGATAATCTAGAGGGGGGGTGAATAGATTATCTCCATCTTTTCGATTTTTCCCTCTTTTTCAAACCAAATGCTCAAACACAATAATAAAGGTGCGGAATGTAAACAACACGCGTCGATTTAAAGAGGTTCAACCCACCTAGGGCCTAATCCTCTACCACCCCAGTATATCCGGGATGGATTTCAAAAAGAAAAAGAATTTTATTAATTACCAAAATTAATACAAACTCAACTTACAACACCTTGAAGAGCACCACACTCTTCTTCAACAACACCTTTAGAGATTACCACAATCTTCCTTCAACGGCACCTTGTGAAGATTACCACAATCTTCAACCTTGAAGAATACCAAATTCTTCAACACCTCAATAAGAAGATCACCACAATCTTCTTGCACCTATCACCTAGATCATCCAAGTGTGTTCTTACCACAAGAACACTCACAAGGATATCTTTTGTTGAATGATAACCAAAAATCAAGATTACAACTCAATAATGAATATTACAATTTGAGTGCAAAGTGTAATCAAGAATAGCCTAGACCTCAAGGATGTGAAAGTGATAAACTAGGCAAAATTTACAACAAGAATAATAACAATGAAGAACAAATATTTGCTTGAAGTGTATCTTGTTGTGTTGTATCTCAATGGTTGTCTTGGTTGCTCCAAAACTTCCTCTATTTATAGGAGATGATTAATCAAGCATAGGCTCTCTTGGCGATTGAAAATCTACAGAAAAATATAATTAAAATCAAGAATATAGTCATTAGAAATCAATCCCACATTTTAAGGAAATATGTCTGGCATTTGTCAAACGGTCATATTTTTGCTTTAAAAAGCACAAGAGGCGACGGTCGCAAGCACAAATAAGAGATTGAAGAACACATTGAAAATTACAACAGGCGAATTTGTCGACATAGGCTTCGACCGGTCTACCCTTGTCTCAACCGGTCCCCCTCAATCATTTTGCAAGGTTTGAAGTTTCTGTCTCGCGCAAAGTTGCAGGCACGGTCGCACGGGGCGGCACCGGTGGCACCGGCGACCCCCTGGCGGCCACGGTCGACTCGCCCAATTTCACCTCGGTGTTCATTTTTCTCGTTTCAAACGTACTCTTCAGTGCGGGTTGCCCTATAGAATTTCGGCCGGTCGACTTGAGGCGAAATGTTGTCCAATTTTTATCGAAAATAAAATTCAAGAAATACTCCAAAATATAGTAAAAACATTTTAAACCATCAGGGAGTATTTAGACAACATTTAGAACCTTGTTTTGAAGTAAAAACTTATAGACATAAAATCATTTGAAGTGTTGTCCAATTTTGTTTAAAACTAAACTTGAAGAAATACTCCGGAGAATATAAAAACCATTTTAAATCATTTAGGAGTATTTGGACAACCTTTAAAAATATTGTTTTGGTGTAAAAACAAAATCATCAAAATTAAGATAAAAACATATATCAAACAGAACTTTGACGTGAAAGATATTAGATTATCTGATGTTATATTAGGGATTAAAATCTCTAGAACTTCAAATAGAATTGTCTTGTCACAATCACATTATGTCAAAAGCATACTTAGAAAGTTTAATGCTTTTGATAGTCCTCCGGCTAAGACACATGTAGATCTAAGTTTATACTTGGCCAAGAATAGAGGCGAACCAGTTTCTCAGCTGGAATATGCAAGGGTAATTGGCACTCTGATGTATTTAACGAATCGTACACATCCAGACATTGCATATTCAGTGATTAAGCTAAGTGGGTTCACAAGTAACCCAAGTACGGTTCACTGGAAAGCCGTGACAAGGGTACTTAGATATTTAAAGTATACAATAAACTATGGAATACTTTATACGAGATATACAACAGTATTAGAAAGATACTGTGATCCCAGTTGGATATCAGACACAAAAAACTCCAAGTCCACAAGTGGATATGTTTTCACAATAGGTGGAGGAGCGATGTCATGGAAGTCTTCTAAGCAGACGTGCATAGCTTGATCCACTATGGAATCCGAGTTCATTGCTTTAGATAAAGCTGGAGAAGAAATGAATGGCTTAGAAACTTCTTAGAGGATATTCTTTATTGGAATAAGGCTATGCCTATTATTTTGATACATTGTGACAGTCAATCAACAATTAGAAGGACACAAAGTAGTATGTATAATAGTAAGTCTAGACATATACGTCGAAGACACAATACCATTAGACAGTTGATTTCGAATGGGATTATTTCAATTAACTACGTGAAGTCAAAGGAAAACCTTGTGGATCCGCTTACACAAGGCATAAATCGAGATCAATTGTATAAACTGTTAAGGGGAATGGGTTTAAAATCCACAAACTAAAGAATGTTCATAGCGGTAACCCAACCTTGTGAATTGGAGATCCCAAGACCTTGGTTTAATAGGACAACTAAGTTATAAATGTTCAACTGAACTCTTGGAAAATGTATTAGCTCATTCTCGAAATATCCAAGTGAATGAAAACCTGCTGAATGTGGTGAGGTTAAGTTTAAGACTTGTAATGATTCCTATACCAAAAGGTGGAGTATGGCAGGATACTCTTCAATAGGAGATCACCTATATAAGCGAGAAGTAATGGCCGCTTCAAAGAAACGCTTATGAATCTAAAGATATGGTCCAGGGCCGAAATGGACACAACGTGAGAACAACAAGTGTTAGAATTGTTATTGTGTAAGTACTGTTATCTTGGTTCACACAAACGGCTGAGTAGTTCAAGATATCGCGTCACTAAAAAACTAGTAAATCCGATAGTATTTTACTAAGGAAGGTTCAAGGCCACAAGTTATCTATCCAGATGCAATAACAGTTCACCGAGACTTTCAAGCGAATCTGCATACACACATGCATTAATTTCATTCATGTGGGGGAATGTTGGAATTTGGTTGCAAAATGGGTGTAAACCCGATTTTGACCAAATAATTAAGTGATTTCCATTAGTGAAAAATGAAATTAAATTATTTGTAAAAATTCTACTAAGAGAGTAGATGAGAATATCATTTGAAATTTCTCAAAACCAATTCCGGGTGAATGAGAAATTAATGCTAGAAGTTAGCCACTTAATATTAGAAAATTGTATAGAAAATGGAAAATATGGGGAAGGAGATTTGCTGCATCCCACATAGGAAAATGAGGCAAAGTTTGCTCACTTGATATATCCCAAGTTGAACTTATGGGTTTGGGCTCTTGGGGGCACCCAAGTTTTTAAAGGGGTGAAGACCTACATGCTTGTGGGCTTGGTTTAAAGCGCACACGCGCGCCGCCGCCGGCCGGCTGGCCCGGCCCGAGTTAGGTCGTGGGTCTGGGCTTGGGCTTCAAGGTCCTTATTCTTTTTGGACCAAAAACTTTTAAATTAATATTTAATTAATTAATTAACGAATTTCCAACTGAAGTGTTTCACATTCAAGCACGGGAGGACGCACGGCCCGAGCGTCGGGTCGTGCGTCAAGTCGAACTTGTTCGCATCCGAGCACGGGCAAGCGCACGGGTCGTGCGTCAAGTTGAAACTTTGTCGATTCGTTCGCATCCGAGCATGGGCACACGCACGGGCCGTGCGCTCGGTCGTATAACGCGAACCTCAACAAATGCATATGTTCGGTGTAAACATGTCTTTTCGAGCCAAAAGACATGTTCTTTCCATCCGGGCACCTTGATGCCTTTATAATGTGACCCCTGCAGATTAAAACCGATCATTGCATTCGAGCATATTGTTTTCCCCATGTTCAAAAGCTTGAAAGTTTCATACACTTTTAGTTCGATGTAGTTCCGGTTTTTGCTGTGCTGCTAAACCGGAATTGTTAAAATCATTGTATCTTAGGGACGAACGCCGAAACCGCAAGCACTTAGTGTGCGGGACGTTTTTCGTCTTGCGGAGACTGAATCTAATTCAGGCCTCGACTCAATCCAAACACTAAGCCATTTTTCTTAAACGGTAAACCTCCAGATATATTTTTAACCAATAGATCCGTGAGACGGATCCTCCATATCTAAACCCGGTTCCATATTCCCAATCCACTCCCAGAAAAACTCTCCTCTCTTTCTCTCTCTTCAACCGCTCCCCATATATTCGCTCGCGGTCGTTACCCTTTTTCTTCTCTCTCGCTGCCATGGCACAGAAGCGCAAGAAACTCTCTAAATCTCATAAATCCCGTTACATTTCAATTTTATGGAAAAATCTAAAAAAAATATTCAGACAGTTAAAGATTGAGCAATACATGGTTCAATATATATATATATATATATATATATATATATATATATATATCTTTAGCACCCCACGGTACACACGATTTTTGGGATTGGGGGAAATAAATAAGATTTGAAGGATTGACTTTAAGTTAGAGTTGTGAAACGGAAGAAGATGCAAGAACTTTGGGAAAATTGAATTTTAATTTGGGATCGCATTATTAATATTAGTGGAAATGGGTCAAAATAGCCCTTTCCAAAATGTAAATATGAAAAATAGCCATCTTTTGTAAACACATAGTTTTTAGCCATTTTGGGATATAAAATGACATTCATACCCTTCTAGCATGTTTGTTTGCTATTTGGATTATTTCTCTTTCTTTTATTTATCTCTATATATCATCTTACTCTTTCTTTCAAGCTTTTTAAAAAAATCAAATCTATATTTTTCATTTTTAAATATGCAATATGGGTGTTGAATTATAGATATTGGAAAGAGAATTAATTTGATATATTATAAATGCAAAACGGATTTAAAACGAAAAAGTTATATGAATTCAAAGTTTTTTGGAGAAAAACAAAATAATTGGGTTATAATAAGTGAGAGAACATGACATCGAGTTACAGTACAATGTTAAGTTACAGTAACTCGAGGTCGAGTCATAGTAACTCGATGTCGAGTCATAGTAACTCGATGTCGAGTCATAGGGATGCGTGTCTTTTTGCAGTTAAATTGACTCAAGGGCAAATTGGGTTTTCACACGCCAAAATGACTAAAAAAGATGTGTTTGAAAAAGATGGCTAAAAAACATCTTGGTTTGATAGGAATGATAAAAAAAGAAAACCCAATGTTAATATTATTCAGGAGATCACTAATACTTTTAAGTGAAATATCAATACTATTCAAATAAACTACTAATAATTTTCAGGAAACTACTGAATACTTTTCAGGGAAAAAACTAATACTTTTCAAATAAAAAACTAATACTTTTCGGGGGAAATACCAATACTTTTCAGAGTAAAAAACTAATTATTTTCAGACTTTTCAAGGAAAAAGTAGTACTTTTCAAATGACCTATTAATACATTTCATTTACTTTTTACTTAAACATGTAATACTCTTCACATAAAAATGAATACTTTTTAGTTCAACATGTAATACTTTTCGAGAAAAAAACTAATATTTTTTGAGTCCAAAGGTATACTATATCAATGCCTAAATATTACAAAAATGCCACCGCCCCAAGAATATTACAAAAATGCCACCGCCTATGCCAGTAGGTATGAGTTTAGGATCAATCTTACGGATTTTGTAATGTTGGCTACGTCATAGTATGACTGGGGGCCAGTGATACATTATAATATTAGGTCGTGACATAGTATCACTATGGCCTGAAAAATATTAGTTTTTCCTCTAAATAGTACTAGCAATCCGTCGGATAAGTATTAGTAGTTTCTTGAAAAGTATTTTAGTAGTTCTTCTGAAAAATAATAGTTTTTCCCCTCAAAAGTATTAGTATTCCTCCTAAAAAGTATTCAAAATCTCTTTGTAAAGTATTACTTTTTTCTCTTAAAGGGTTTTAGTAATTACCACTGAAAAGTATTAGTTTTTCCCCTAAAAAATATTAGTAGCTCCCCTCAAACGTATTACTTTTTCCCTAAAAAGTATTAGTAGTCTCTTTTTGAAATTTTTTAGTTATCTCTGAATCTTACTTAGTAGTTAGTTTTCTCCTAAAATGTATTGTTAATCCCCTGAAAAATATTAGTAATTCATCTGAAGAGTATTAATAGTCATTTTAAGATTCTTCAAATTTGATTCAGTCAAATCAACAATCTCAAAGCTTGATTTTGGTTTGGTAATCGAAAGATTAGGGGAATAAATTGTAAAACATAAAACTTGAAATTGAATCCAATTCCCTATCAAATTTTCAAAATCTAATCCATGCCCCAAACTTTTTCCAATTCCTGCACCTATCACGCTTCCAAGTGGAGATGTATTTAGTCAAAACTGATTCATGGAAGGATATTATATATCATCATTTTGCTTCCCTCAAATATATATATATATATATATATATATATCATCATTTTGCTTCTCTTTTTTTTTTTCTAAACGATAGTAATTTTATTCCTCAACAGAAAGTAATACAACCTGAGGTCAACTGACCACAATGTCACATTGGTTACACAATAGATCCAAGGAGAGAAAAAAAGAGTTCCAACACACTGGCAACTCCCTCAACAAAACCATCAAAACAAGTTCAAAGGGGGAAAAGATACAACCAACGAGAAAAATACAGAATTGAAAAAAATTACCAAAGAGAATCACATAAATATTAAAAACTAAAACTCCATACAAATGGCTATCGCTTTGAAATTTGTGAGAAACTCTGGTCTTCTTCATCATAACACCCAAGTCAACTCCATCACATATTTTCAACAGTGGCTAGCCATAAAAATCCATCCCTCGCAGCCGATCAACAACCCAAACGGCCAAATCTGACTCCAAATCGATCAGATCTACATTCAAAAAACACAAATCTAGTACCAAAAAGGCTAGATCTGAAGAAACAAAAACAAAAGAATTCCCATAAAGGGAAACTAAACCACTCCCAAATGGGAGATTCAAGTCCCACAAGGAGAAAATCCATTCCCACAAAGGGAAACAACACAAAAAAACAAGAAAATATTGAACTAGAAAGTTCCCCCATCCTCCTAATGGAGGAATGGGGGAGAAGAAAGAAGCTGGGTATGAGTGCCGAGAGGAAAGAGAAGAGAGGATTTTGGGTTGCTAGGGTTTTTTTCCTGAACTTGTATCATTTTGCTTCTCCATTGCAACCAATTTTGTGCTTTTCATTTGATTTCACTCAAAACTGATTCACATACATTGTCTTTATCCTTTTTCTGTTAGAGTAGAATGTCCGATGTTCCAATTAGATTGGATTTTATTCTACTTGTAAAACAATTTTATTGGAAATTATAATAATATAAAGGCATTTCTTTATCTTATGTTCTTTTGCATTTATCGCATATTTGCACATATGATAAAGTACTTAGATCAATTTAAGCTATGAGGCATGGTCGTGCATTTTATTGGCGATCATGGAACATGTCTCTAAGGCTTTGATCTTAAATTTGTTCCAAGTCGATGGGTTTTTTAAGATAGGACATTAAATAATCCCGTAAGACTTGTACATATGGTGCATGCTCATGAGACGAGGATGTTGCATTCCATTAACATCAGTGTTGCGACACAAATGCACATATGTGGGTGCTTGTTAGCGAACAAGTTCACTGAACATGACCCAATGAAAATTCTTAGATAGAAGCTTTGATTATCGAATAAGAATTTTTATAGTGCAATAGTACATGATTAATCCTCGTACTTGAGGCACGACTATACCTTGTGTATATCCTACAATACTTTGATTTATCTTTTGATTGCTTGACAATCACAAAGAGGTATTTTGGGTATTGCAGTGATATGCATGGAGATTTGTGTGTGGCCAACATAGAATTCGACACTTGTCATTTAATAAGGGAATTTCCTATATTTTCATAGTTCGTGGTTCAAAGACCTTGGCCAAGGCACGATGAATTTGATTCATATGAGAATCACAAGTACTTCAAATGGAATCACAGTTATTAAATCAATTGGGTTCGACTTATAAATCTATGCCCAAGATTTAATCGGGAAATTAGTTGTCGAAAGGATCGTACATGTATGCAATTGCAATTGAAATATGTTTACTCGCTATTTCACCCAATACTAGGTAATCATGCTACTCGCTAGGTGTTACCATGATTTGTAGGTTCTTGAAATTAAAGAGTTAACTTCAAGTATATTTATTAATTGGATTAATAAATAGAATAAGTAATTATTATTATTCGAAAGTTGCAAAAGTTGTAAGCCTACTACTAGTGTTAGTCGTGAACCTAAAAGGGTCACACATAATTTTGGATGTTGACGTTCTGAGATTGAAAAATCCAATGGTTGGGTGCAATTAATTGATATAGATTAATTAATTGGGTTTTATTTTAGTTCAATTGTTGAATTAAATATTTAATTATATAATTTGATTATTTAATTAAATCTAATTTGATTAGAGAACCAAATAATTGGAATAGAATGAACTAATCAATATTTGAATTGATTAATTGAGATTTAAATTAATTAATTAGTATAATTAATTAATTGGACTTTAAAGTCCAATTCCATACCTTAATCTAGTAGGCCTAATTGTAGAAGCCAACTATATAATTGAAGAGAAATAAATAAATAAAATTTATATATATATATATATATTGGGATATATATATATACATAAATATATGATTGGGAATTTTTTTTTTTTTTTGAGAAATCGGAAAAATGAAGGCAGTCTACATACTTGCATGTGGCCATGTGAGTTTGTGATATTTTTTCTCTACTTTTACTTGAGCCACACAACCAAACATTTTTTATTAAGAAAGGTGGCTTAACTTTTTATTTTTTATTAAAAGGTTGAATTGTGCCAATAATTATGTTTTGATGGTGATTAAAACATAAGTCTTCATTTTTTGTGTGGGAGTAGAATGGCAGACGTTTTTTTTTAGAAAGAGGAGGATGAATGTTTGGCTTCTTAACATTCATTTTTTGTACTCTGAGTCTAAGCTCTCTTATTCTCTCTTCAATATACACTATTTTCTCTTCAAAGAAATTTAGTAGAGAATAATTTACCAATAATTATTCATCTATAAAATTTTAATAATAGTTGATTGTTGGAATTAAATTCTATTCCGTTTTTTAATTTCGAAAACGTGGTAAACTCTACTAGCGAAGAATTTATCCCGGTGTCACAACCAAGAGGTGGATTCAATTAGAGGGGAGACGCTTGAATCTCTATTGGCGAGTTTGCGAGATTTACCTGCTGGCCATGAGAATTTGGATTCCTTCTACATCATCTTCAAAAGGAAGCAATTTTAGGTAAGATCCTAAATCTTATTTTACCACTTGTATAAACGCGCGATCGTTAAATCGCTACGAGAATCGGGGACTTTATTTTTTATGTATAATTGTATGCATGATTTAAATTTTAAATTTCCGCTGCGGTTAGCCCCGCGATATAGCGAACCAACATTTTCTTCGATTTCGCTAATGAAAAGTTATCTTTAATTCGCTCGTCTTCCTTTGTTGATACCGATAAGATTAATGCAATGCGTGATTATTTGTCGAGCTTGATGGGTCTGTTCTTGTTTTGTAGAGTAGGAAAATAAAAGGCGAAGAAAAATAGGCAAGCCAGGGTTGGATCCTTCAGATGGAGACCTACTTATCATTAAAAAAATTAAAGGGCTGGGGGCGGGCGGATTGGATGGAAAGGGTCGGACGCGACCCGTCTGATGTGAAAGGACTCGTAGGACGGTCCTATATAAGTATTTGTCTTTGTGTAAAGGTTTTTAAAGCTTTCAACTAAAAGTATTATTTTAAAATATTTATCATATTAAAACTAAAATTAAGAAATAAAAGTATAAAACCCATAATTATAGTGTAAAATTCAACTATCTTATATATTTATATTTAGTCTAAATTCAAATTAATTGTTTTATAGTATTGAGTTCAAGTGAGGTTTCCAAAGTATCACTATTTCATCTTAAATATTTCCCCTTACTTTAAAAAGAGGGAAAGTTTTGGAAGACACGTTTATATTTCCTTGGTGGGGGCAAATAATATATTTCCACAGTTTCACCTTTTAATTAACGAGGACCAAAATTTTAAATCTTCTGCATAATCTGTATTTTTACTAGTCAACTCTCCCAGCACGCTAGTAATACATTTTTAAAACATAACTTATAGCCACGTGAATTGTGACTTGGTAGTTGGTATAAGATAAAACAAATTGTTGAGTTGACTTCCCCAATCTTTATGCATGTATTAATTTGTCTCTTCTAAATTACAAAACTGTACATTTTGTTCACTCTAATTAAGAAAATATATATTTTTAGAACTTTATCCTTCTCTGCAAACTATTTGAAAAATATTGAACTTTAAAATTGTTATATGAACTTAATAGTATAAAACAGTTAATCAAAATTTGACAATCCATAAATTGGCATGATTTAACTATATAGTTAGATGAGTATTTGAAATACCGTCTTTTTAATCTATTAATTTATTCACAATTATCAAAAATAATAGTTAAATATTGGAAATAAGAAAATAAAATGGAAAAAGTAATTTTAAATATTGCGAATGAATATTAGAATTTATTACCAACTTCCTTCACTTTCAGATCACGTCCAAGGTAATGTAATATCTTCCTTTCCACCTAATTTAGCTGTGTGTAAAATTATACTTTTTCAGTAAAGGTGTCTAAAGCTTTCAACCGAAAGTAATACTTATTCAAAGTATTTGTTTTAAGTATGAATAAACCTAAGTTTAAATAAGAGTATATTTTTAGTATAAAATTCAACTATGTTATTCTATAGTTAGTCTACTTCAATTAATTAATTGTTTAACAGTATTAAGTTCTAATAAATAAAATTTCAATGTATAAAAATTTAACTTAAATATTTCGCCTAATGTATATCTTAATAAAGTTGGAAGACAAATTGATAATTTCTTAATTGGAGGGGCCAAAGAAATATATTTCACGGTTCGAGCCTTTGAGGAGTCGAAAGGGTCGTATGTATATAGTTGAAGAGGTACAATGAAATGTACCCTAAATTATAAGGCCGACCCTGACTTTTTAGGGGCCCTTGGCGACAAAAAAAATGGGCCCTATAAAAAAATACAATAAAAAAATTTAAGATCCAACGATGGACTTCTTTTTCATCATTCAGATATTCAACAAGTGCAACACCTACAAACGCATGGGGGAAAAATATCAAATAGTCATTGCAAAATATAGATCGTCTAGCATTCTTAGAAGCAAAATAGTCAATAAGATCATCAAACTCAAGATTTTCCAATACTTTATTTTCATTGTATAAAATTGTCAACCCATTTATTTTTTCTTGAAACATAGTAAAACATAAGTGTGATTTTATCAATTTTAGTTTTTGAAAAACTTCTCTATGTTGATGCTACAATAAGTGGTATAGTTAACAAAGCTCTATAAGCAATGAAAGTATTTGGGAAAATCCAAAGCTTTTACATTTTTCAAAAAGTCTTTCATATACCTATGTAAAAAGCTTATTTAAAATTGGGACCCTAGGCGGCCGCTCTCGATGATTACCCTCAGGGCCGGCCCTGCTAAATTACAACATCAGAAACTGTCAGTAATATTATCTTGCATGACATGATATTAATATTATATCTATAATTAATAAAACTCTATAAAAGTACTCGAATTTATTCTATATTTGTGCAAAGTTTTTAAAATTCAGAACCCACAAGACTTAAATGTTGACGAAATTAAATTAAGAACATCGTTTACCTTGTACCAAACGAGAACTAAAATTTCATTTTTTAATCCAGTTTCATTATCAACTTCTCTGAACTCCAAATCACATGTTAATATTGGCGAACCATATGAATTAAAGAACAAGAGGATAAAATCTGTAATGTGTATATTAGCAAAAGTGATTTTACATAAGGATAGAAGTCTCTTTATATAGAAGAGAAATACAAGTCAACTGACTTAACTAACCTCTAGTTACATCTAAACTAACTTAACTAATTTTATGAACTATATTGTGATTTATATCTTGACATCATATGAAAAGGTCAAAATAAGCAATTTGATCAGAAAATCGGGAAATCCCGAACAATTCAAATATTAGAATTTTCTCAGAAAACCCAATTCTAACTTTCTTATTAGTTACAGGACTAAATAGTCTAAATTGAATTTTCGAATCAAGACAAATTTTGGCATCCTTGATTTTGCCCCCCTTCCCCCTTTTGTTTCCCCTCGTGAGGGTGTGACAATTTGGGTTATCACGTCAGTTTCATATTTGGTTTTGTGCTGATTTTGTGTTATGCTTAATATACATAAAAAATTAATTAAAATATAAAATAATTATGTTTTAGACTGTTCGCCTTATTTTTTTA